>CM064552.1:5995705-6099050 GCA_032716605.1 Paralithodes platypus | reverse complement strand
GTTGCATCTCTTCCACTCTTCTATCGCTCCTTACAATAATCAGAATTCTTCAGAGCTCTCCTCATTGCATACCCCCCCGGTTACACTTACCCGGGCAAAATGCAAGGGCACCCACCTTTCAACATGAAAACGAGAACCACTTGTTTTTTTTTGCAACATATTTATTATTCACTTTCCAAAGACATAATGTGAAACTATGAACCACACTTTTATCTTCACACATACCACCGTACTCTTTTTGACCATCCCCATTCAGTACCGGTGCCGTCCTTTTAACTTTTCTCTGGCTACTATTAGGGACGATTTTATTACATTTTACTTAGGGCCTCCAGCAATTAAGAAGCTTCGCACTATCTTATTCAACCCTTTCTACCACCACAGGAACTTCTTTAACTGCACGTCGCCGGTACATGAGGGGTTAATATATCTAGATCTCCAGTGTTTTGTACCAGGTTCTATATTGTTGGCAACTGTACACTCGGATGCCATAGTCTCTAGCCACTCATAATTCGTGGACCCCTTTATGTTTTTCTTTATGCTATTATAACTATCTGAATTGATTTTTTGATAGAACTTGCTTTTCAGATAATTGTATATACTGTATAGTTTTTTAGTTGATGCATAGAAAGTGATATTAATAATCTCGTCTCCAGAGATATACATTAATAATTAGAAATAGGTGAGGTCCACGAATACTTATAAGTGGGCTAAAGACTGACATCCGAGTGTAAGTTCAATAAGGTGTACGATACGTCCATACGTCCCAAATACGTTTAGCCCTTGCAGTACCAGCGCCGTCCTTATAACTTTACTCTGGCTACTATTAGACGATTTTATTCAGTTTAAAAAGGGCTTACAGAAATTAGCCGGCTGCAAACTATCTCACGTAATCCATTTTACTACTTCTTAAACTGTACACAAAGAAGGGGTTAGCTTGAGAACGCCCTATATGTCCACACATGTTTTCAAGGCCTACTAAAGTTCTAATCCATATACGTTTGTCATTAATACGCCTCACTGTCCTATAATGCGGTCACTAAGGCGAGAGAGAGAGTGAGTAGTGAGTCTCTCTCTCTCTCTCTCTCTCTCTCTCTCTCTCTCTCTCTCTCTCTCTCTCTCTCTCTCTCTCTCTCTCTCTCTCTCTCTCTCTCTCTCTCTCTCTCTCTCTCTCTCTCTCTCTCTCTTGTAATGGGTTATTAATAATTCCAATTTTTCTGTTATATATTTTGTATAACTATCTAAGTGCCACCTCCCCACTCCGTAAAGGCGAGCAAAAAGATTGCAAACTCTGTAAAGAAGTAATTTTCTTATATAGTAACTACCTTCTGAGGATTTTATTCAACTTTGGAAGAACATATCAGAGTCAGAGGGTTAGTTGAGCTAGTCATTAACCATCTGAAACCAAAAAGTCCTTCCTAAGCTAAAACAAAATAATCTCCCGATAGTTATAATACAACATAATAATTCCTCCGATAGATATGGTGAAACAAAAGGATATTAAACAATAGATTCAAAAACAGGTTCCTTACGACGAGACACAGCAAACCGATAACCTTGGTGTAGAGACAAAATATACACAAATAGCTTGGCAAGGAAGCAACAAATAACAGCTGCCCGAACGTCCTGCATCGCAATAAAGAAAGATTTGCTTTCGATCAAGTCAAGATACTGCAATGGGCAGAGTATCTGAACATAGAAAAGAAGGTTCATAACCCACCGACAACTAAAGAGACTTAAACCCATGATCAGACAAATAAAGATCATCAAGGGACCAAACCAAAAATATCTTACATAATAAAGGAATAGAGGACTCAAAAGCAATATTGACTCAAATGCAAACAGCAGCATAAGTCCGGTGTGCAGATCCGATTTGAGCACCGACAGACTTTCGATGCCAGAAAATTTTGCAAAAATCTCATCAAAATTTGGCATCCCCGGCAGTGCCTTGAAATTGTCCATTATAAGACGGAGAAGACTTTCCAACTGAGAGGGATCCACGTCAACTCCAAGGATGTCTTTCACCGGGACGCCCTGGTTGACCATATACGAGATACCCCCGGCAACGTCTTCGGGAATATTGGGTACGGTTACCACCTGAAGATAGACCGTACAGCCAAAGTCGGTCACCCACAAACCGACGAACAAGAATCCCAAAAAGCCGAGCAGCACCTTTCGCCAAGTCTTTATTTTATTGGTCTTGTTATGGCTATCGGTTATGGCCGGTGGGTCAACCTCCCTCTCAACTGGATCCATTTCGATATTGACAAAGTCACTTTCGTCGACAAAAGTGGACCCCCCATCAGCCTCCATATAGATTACCGAGTCCCTAGAGACTTCACTTTTACCGCTCGACACCGAGTGGAAAGATTGCAAAGAACTCATGCTTTTGCAATCAAACAAAACTTCCGCATCAAAATCAAAGGTCGAGTTTCGCCGTCCAGACATAGCAACTGTGTTTTGGGTGGATGTCATTATTTTATCAACCCGATGATTTACGTAACACTATTATTACACTTATGTAATGTAATATACTTTATATAATACCTTTATAGATATTATTTACCAACAAAATGTATCCTAAAACAGTCTTATGCGAGGCGGTAGTGCACACTGATATGGAACTTTATAAAACGAACCTTACACTGTCACACCGAAAGAAACAATGAAATTGTTGTTGGCTATAATGTTAAGATTACTGATTACATACCTTCATTAAAAATGAAAGTGGTCTGAATTATGGTGACTTATAGGAAACCTGTATTTTATCAGAAGAAATATTAGTTATATTGTATGTTAAATATTATCGAAAAAGTCAAGAAATAAATATTAAATATGCGGTGTAAAGAATAATAATATAATAGTTACCCCAAATTAAGAACGAGAAACGTACGATGATGACAGAGAACGATTATTAATGGGAAACTTAGTTATTTTGTTGTGCTCGCGCGCAAAACTATTCCATATATAGCACACAACATATTGTACATATATTGTTTATACCTACATCAACACAACTCTATAGCAGTATTATTGCAAAGAGTGTTAAGTGCAGGGTTATTACGGAATAAACACATATGCACACACGCGAGCAAAACTGTAACAGCAAAGACCTTTTGTTGTGAAGGCTGAATTTACATAATATTTAAGTACCGGTAATACAGCATACATTACCCGACTATATTAACCATTCATGTGTGTGTTATATGAACTGTAACTCTTATATCTATATTTCATGTCTGTATTTTTCCTCTATATTCATGCTGACAATTTAACTGTCTGGAAGTAAGGGGAAAAGAGGCAAACCATATATTATATTTGTTAGGGAAATTGTCTCTGAAGTATTAAGCCATTCAGTACCGGTGCCGTCCTGTTAACTTTATTCTGGCTTTATTTAGACTCGTGTATGCAATTTAGGAAGGATCTGTGGTAGCAAAAAAGGTTAAGTGTGGTTGTTTGTAGCCCTTTAATGGTTAGAGGTCCTTTCTAAGCTCAATAAAATCATCAAAGAGTTGCCAGAATATAATAAAAAAGACGTCACCGGTATTGTATGGGTTAAGGGACAATCGTATTTTATTATATCGCCATATGTTATATGCGTTAGGGAAATTGTCTGGAAATAATAAGGGACAATATTATTGTTCTGCCAGATTTTAGGGGTGATGGGCTTCTTTATTTCTTATTTTTTAAACTTTGTGTTATTTAATTAGGGTTAAGTGTCCTCGCTATACCTCCATCAAACTTTAAAAAAACCCTCCCCAGACTCCTTCAAGATAAATTTGTACATTTTTCGGTAGAAAAATTTCGCGCCCGAAGGCCGATTCCTCTTAAAATTACAGGCTTGCTATCGCTCTCCAGGATAAACTCGACATCTAAATAGCACGAAAGGTCTTAAAATTGACAACGAAATGGGGTGAATGGTCTAAAATCTCAAAACCAATGGAGATAAACAGAAAGGAAAAGGGGGTCCAGGAACCCCCCCCCCCCTTTTTAAGCTGTTCGTGACCCTGAACCACTGGAGAGGCGTCTGGTCTCCACAGTGAATCCTATTTTTATATTGGTATGTTTTTAGGTATATATATCACCTGCACGCTCACACACACTTATTTACACATATACATAGATATCTACACTCACACATACACGTTCAGCTCACCCATTCACACATATACAGTATACACACGTACATCACAACACACTCGTGTACAGTCGAGGTTAATAAGTCACATAAGTGTTGTCAGATATTTCACAAAGTTTAGGATACTGACTAATACTCTGAGAGATAAGCACTTTTCCCAGTAATCAAAAAGATACCAATAAAACTTTTTGAGCGAAAACTACTGGAATCTATGACAACACATAATACCCCCGATTGTACACACATAAATAAAGACACATATACACACACACACTTATCCACCCACCCACCCACCCACACCCCCACACACACACACCACCCCCCCCCCCCCCCCCCCCCCCCCCCCCCCACCCCCCCCCCCCCCCCCCCCCCCCACACACACACACACACACACACACACACACACACACACACACACACACACATACACACACACACCACACACACACCACACACACACACACACACACACACACACACACACACACACACACATACACACACACACACACACACACACACACACACACACACACACACACACACACACACACACCCGGGAAGAGGCATTTGGGCAAGTCTCCTAACGGTGTAGCCTCTGTTCACCTAGCAGTATAAATAGGAACCTGGTATAAGTGGACGAAGTTGTGACGTCCCATCTGGGGTTGGTGATCGGTTACAAGGTGAGATGGGTATCGTACTGGTCAACCTAAGCTACAGGTCAACCTAAGCCTTCGGGTAAGACTGGTACCGTAGTGAGAATGGTACCGTACAGATTAACCCTAAGCCTTCGTTTCCAGATGTCGCCAATTGGCTAAAATACAGACTACACACATCCACAGCCATTCCAACGATACATAAACACTTAACATGCATTTCACGCAATACATTCCCAGTTAACCTCTGAAGTGCGCATGGGGGTAATTGGAAACGTCCCCCTGTGCTGACGTATTTGAGGTGTTTCCGTCACTAAAATATTCATTGTGCCATTAATAGCATTAATACTTATCCATATGCGCCTATTATGGGTTGATTATAAAGGTATTAACCTGAAACAACAATAAAACGAGTGAAAACAGCGTTTGGATGGTCAAAATCGGAGATATAGCCCGCGAGTTGTATAATGTATGGGTGAGGCAATCTGCTTTCCCGCCAATTTCCCCCAAGGCCACTGAGACACAGTCGATCGATACTCTCTCTCTCTCTCTTGCACTCGCTTGCTATCAGTGATGCCCACACCCTCCAATCGGATTTCTAATGTTAGCACAAAAATATACCTCAGAATAAGGGAATAACAGGGAAAATAGGTGATAACTGAAGGAGAGGAGGAAAGTGGGGAAGGAGGGGAGGTAGAGGACTGAGATTTTGCATGGCCCAGGGGCCAAAAAAAAAATAAAAAATAAAAAAAAATAAAATAATGTTTTTTTTTTTTTTCGATGTCAAAAGTTGATTTTTTTTTTCTCTGACTCTTAAGAGTCTCCCCGCAGTGCGCCGGGGGAACTCTTAAGAGTCTCCCCGCAGCTCCCGGGTTAAGGAGGCGCGATAATAATGAGCTTAGCTCGCATTGCGTGGATTCCCCTTGACGAACAAGCAAGTGAATTACACACACACACACACACACACACACACACACACACACACACACACACACACACACACACACACACACACACACACCTGTTTACACTAATAAATTACTCCATACATCCCATATATCTGTGGCCCTTGGATTGTGTGCCTCCATGTATCTTCACTATAGTCAATTTCAACTCCAGCCCCCATATACACCGATAAAACACACAAGCAATCTCTCTCTCTCTCTCTCTCTCTCTCTCTCTCTCTCTCTCTCTCTCTCTCTCTCTCTCTCTCTCTCTCTCTCTCTCTCTCTCTCTCTCTCTCTCTCTCTCTCTCTCTCTCTCTCTCTCTCTCTCCTTCATACCACATACACACACACAAAAACATTCCTATAATATACCGGTAACCAATACACACACACACACACACACACACACACACACACCCGGGAAACCCACTTCCGATGATAGCTGTATTGTTGATCACTTATAATAATATGTTGTTGATGATTGTCCTGTTACATGTGGGTTGTTTGTATGTCATGTTTTGATATTGTTGTGTACACTTGTTTGTTGTTTGTGTGTGTTTGCTTATGTGTGGGTGGGTGGTTGTGTATGTGTGTGTGTGTGTGTGTATGGGTGTGTTTGTATGTGGGTGGCTGGGTGGGTGGTTGTGTGTTTGTATGTGTGTGTGTAGGTGTAGGTGTTTGCGTGTGTGTAGGTGTTGTTGAAGGATCCAGACTGTCACACCTGGGTAAGTTGTTTATGATCACCCAACTGTTTGTCAAGGCAAGCTTATAATGTCAGTCTCTCTCTCTCTCTCTCTCTCTCTCTCTCTCTCTCTCTCTCTCTCTCTCTCTCTCTCTCTCTCTCTCTCTCTCTCTCTCTCTCTCTCTCTCTCTCTCTCTCTCTCTCTCTCTCTCGTCTCTCGTCTCTCGTCTCTCTCTCTCTCTCTCTCTCTCTCTCTCTCTCTCTCTCTCTCCACACACACACACACACACTTCTAAATCTGGCACTAATATTTAACCAGGAAATAATAATATATATACAGTATATGGCACATGCAACAGGTAGTTTAAGGATACACCGATTCAGTCTCGGATAGATAGATACATAGCTAGATAGATATATAGTTAGATATATAGATAGACAGACACACGTATAAACAGATATAGATAGATAGATAGAGAGGCATAGAGATACAGACTCACTTGATATACACAGACACATAGATACATACATACACATGGATAGATAGATAGACAGACAAATAGATATAGGCTGTTAGTTATATAGACAGCAGACAGAGTTTAATATAGATATATAGATAGATAGATAGATATATAGCTAGATAGACAGATAGATACAGACAGATAACAGACAGACTGATAGATACAGACAGATAGATAGATAGACACAGACAGACAGACAGACATATAGATAGATAGATAGATCGATGTATAGATAGATAGCTAGATAAACAAGCATACTGATATATACAGATATATAGATAGATAGATATAAAGGCAGACAGTTATATAGTTAGTCAATTACAGACAGACAAACATAGTCAAAATTACAACAATCACCTAATTGTGGGATTTGTTGCAATCAATTTTGTTAGTAACTGCGTACAAATTGTGTGCGCATATATATATATATATATATATATATATATATATATATATATATATATGTTTCTAGTCTCTCAGTGGGGATCGAACCATCGACCATCAGAACGATAGCCGACGCTTTAATCAATTACACCACGGCAGTCTAAAAGACACTCAGCCTTCTATCCTATTTATTTCGATCCCCACTGAGAGACTAGAAACATTTAGTGGCTCACGTGTATTTGTGATATATTCTCAATATTTGTAACTCTCATGCTTTGTGGGTTAGAATTAAATGAAATCAATTTCAACCCGAGTTGCGTCGGGACACTCAAAAATCCGTGTATGGTATTCTGGAAATATGGATCCTACAACTAGGTTTGAATTGAAATATATTCGCCTAGTGGGTTTCCCTTCTCCCTAACATAAATAGGATAGAAGGCTGAGTGGAAATATGGATCCTACAACTAGGTTTGAATTTAAATATATTCGCCTAGTGGGTTTCCCTTCTCCCTAACATAAATAGGATAGAAGGCTGAGTGTCTTTTAGACTGCCGTTGTGTAATTGATTAAAGCGTCGGTATTTGTGATATATTCTCAAAAAAAAAAAAAAAAAAAAAAAAAAAAAATATATATATATATACTGTATATATATATATATAGTTTGTTTTGTAGACGTTTAGGTGACAATCACCATGGTCAATCTGGGGATCCGCCGCTGATGAGCTCGTCCTGGAATCTTTACGATTAAGAATCTTACGATTCTTTACAGGACTGAACATGCCATTTTTATCGGCAATAGCTCAGAGAAGAGTGTGAGTGTTGAGAGGGGAGAAACGGGGTGTTGGAGAGAGAGGAAGGTGTTGGAGTGGCTTTGTTATGTGTGTTTTGTCTGTATACGTCGTCAGGATGTCCCCTGACTGGGTGCAAGCATGTGACGTACTACCGCACCCACTAAATGTCCGCCGTGGCAGGGATTCGATCCCGGGTCTTTCAGATTCACACGCGAGCGTGCTCACCACTTGACCACCACGGCCTGGTGATGAAGTATATATATATATATATATATATATATATATATATATATATATATATATATATATATAATTATATATTATTATATTTTTATTTTTTTCATTTTATATTAGTTGTATTGGGTATTGTATCTATTGTATTATCTTTGTTTTAATATATATGTTTGTTGTCTTTTATTTTGTATCCGTTGTATTATGTATTTTCCATGTTCGTTATCTGTTTAGTTTAGTTTACCCCACTTCCTCTGTACTACCCCACTTCCTCTGTACTACCCCACTGTTTCAAGATGGCGGACCGGGGCCAGGTATTCCCGAGGGACCTTGGTTATTGTCCTACTGCGTATTATTAGGTGTGTGTGTGTGTATGTGTGAGGGTGTGTGTATGTGTGTGTGTGTGTGTGTGTGTGTGTGTGTGTGTGTGTGTGTGTAGGATATGTGTGTGTGTGTGTGTGTGTATGTGAGGGGGTGGGGGGGGGATGTGATGTTGACGATGTTGTTGTGGTACTAATGATTTTGGTGGTGTAGCGATGTTGTTATTGTTGTGGTGGTGATGATGATGATGGTGGTAATGATGATGATGATGGGGATGATAGTGGTGAAGGTGCTGCTGATGATGGTGGTGGTGGTGGTGATGATGACGATAACTATGGTGGAGATAGTGATGCTGATGGTGGAGGTGGTGGTGGTGTTCCTGTAGTTATCTTTCTGGCCGTCGTTGTTGTTGTTATCGGTGATGATGGAGGCTAGTGTTATTATCATTTTCTCCGCCAAAGGATACATGTGAAGATTATGTGACCCACTTTAACTGTTCCAGCCATTATCAACCAATTTGACTCTTCTGCTTCATTAATCCACTTAGCCCAAAATGACCGCTCAGCCCAATTTTTCCATTCGGCCCAATTTGACCTATCACCCCGAATCAACCGCTCACCCCAATTTGTCCATTTGACCTCTCATATCAATTTGACCGCTCGACCCAATTTGACTGCTCAGCCCAATTTATCCACTTGGCCAAATTTGACTACTCTTTATGCCATGCGACCAAGGAGCTACTGATAGTTTTGATATTAAAAATTGGGTAGTAACAGCCATATTATCTAAAAACAATGTTCCTGTATTGTGGTCCAAATATATCATGATGAGCCAGGAAGTGATCATCTCTTATCCTACACGGTTCCTATTACTTTGTTGGTGCTGGGGCTAGTTAGTGTTATTGGGGGTCACCGGGATGTTTTCATATTTCTCTCCTTTTCTCTCTTTTTCTGGCTTGTATCCATTCGGCCCCATTCAGCCAACTGTTTTAAGACGTTTATCCCCATCCAGGTGTCGATTTCTTCCTGGCGAGCGATAGCCAGCCAGCATTGTATGGAGAAATCCGGTTTCGCCGGAGACATTTTTCTATCGAAAAATTTACAAATTTAGCTTGCGGTCAAAACAAAAATATATGTAAGCTGGCTCGCTACCGCTCGCCAGGAAAAATATTGACACGTGGAAGGGGGTAAACGTAGCGAGTGCCTCCCCCAGAGTTGAAAGAGTGACAGGGCCAAAAACAAGGGATGTTCGAGCCAAAATGCCTGGACACACGGAGAGAGAGAGAGAGAGAGAGAGAGGGGGGGGGGGGGGGGTTTGTGAAAGAGTGAGTGTTAGTGAGAGTGAAAGAGAGAAAGAGATAGGGTGAGAGTGAGTGAGTGAAAGAGAAAAAAAGAGATAGAGAAAATATATAGATATAGAAAGATATAAAGATAGAGACATATGAAGATAGAAAGATTTAGGTGTATATATATATACCGGTAGAGGTCGAGGTAGTCCCAGAGAGGAAGATAGACACATCACATCCTGGGGAATACATGACAGAGAGAGAGAGAGAGAACCCCTATTACACAACAACCCAGATCACTCTTAGCCTGTAAACAACTATACCCTGTTCATTGTAGGTATGGTATACTCTATTTTGTTCCAGCTCATGTTAAATGGAATCCCTTAGCAGCTGATTTCACGATAATTAATGGGAAAAATATGAATCTATATGTGTGTCGTATTAATGCCAAGTTTTCTTAATTAACAACAAACATCACTACCAAATCTACATAATAACTGAGTAATCAAAATAGTAACATGGAAATTTACCCTCAGCTGGCAAAAAATATACTATAGTAGTACACTTTATACTATAGTAGTACACTTTATACTATAGTAGTACACTTTATACTATAGTAGTACACTTTATACTATAGTAGTAGTACCTTTACTATACTATAGTAGTACACTTTATACTATAGTAGTACACTTTATACTATAATAGTACACTTTATACTATAGTAGTACACTTTATACTATAGTAGTACACTTTATACTATAGTAGTACACTTTATACTATAATAGTACACTTTATACTATAGTAGTACAGTTTATACTATAGTAGTACACTTTATACTATAATAGTACACTTTATACTATAGTAGTACAGTTTATACTATAGTAGTACACTTTATACTATAGTAGTACACTTTATACTATAGTAGTACACTTTATACTATAGTAGTACACTTTATACTATAGTAGTACACTTTATACTATAGTAGTACACTTTATACTATAATAGTACACTTTATACTATAGTAGTACACTTTATACTATAGTAGTACACTTTATACTATAATAGTACACTTTATACTATAGTAGTACAGTTTATACTATAGTAGTACACTTTATACTATAGTAGTACACTTTATACTATAGTAGTACACTTTATACTATAGTAGTACACTTTATACTATAGTAGTACACTTTATACTATAGTAGTACACTTTATACTATAATAGTACACTTTATACTGTAGTACACTTTATACTGTAGTACACTTTATACTGTAGTAGTACACTTTATACTATAGTAGTACACTTTATACTATAGCAGTACACTTTATACTGTAGTAGTACACTTTATACTGTAGTAGTACACTTTATACTATAGTAGTACACTTTATAATATAGTAGTACACTTTATACTATAGTAGTACACTTTATACTATAGTAGTACACTTTATACTATAGTAGTACACTTTATACTATAGTAGTACACTTTATACTATAATAGTACACTTTATACTGTAGTAGTACACTTTATACTGTAGTACACTTTATACTGTAGTAGTACACTTTATACTATAGTAGTACACTTTATACTATAGTAGTACACTTTATACTATAGTAGTACACTTTATACTATAATAGTACACTTTATACTGTAGTACACTTTATACTGTAGTAGTACACTTTATACTATAGTAGTACACTTTATACTATAGTAGTACACTTTATACTATAGTAGTACACTTTATACTATAGCAGTACACTTTATACTATAGCAGTACACTTTATACTATAGTAGTACACTTTATACTATAGTAGTACACTTTATACTATAGTAGTACACTTTATACTCTGGAATATCAGCTATACTACACCCAACTTCATCATGTTCCTTAAGGGGGTAGTGCTTGTTCTTTTAGTCTATGTATTTATGTTTTAATCTATTTTTGAGTTTCCTCGCTAGACCTCCACCAAGCTTAATAAAACACCCCTTCGACCCCCTTTCAAGATTAATTTGTACATTTTTCGGTAGAAAAATGTCCTGGCCTGGCCGAAGGCCGGTTCCTTCTAAAAATTAGTCTCGCTATCGCTCGCCAGGAAAAAATCGACACCTAACAAACACGAAAGGTCTTAAAATTGACAACGAAATGCGGCAAAAGGTCTTGAAATCGCTAAGATGAAGTGGCGAACATATAAATATCTCAAAACTAATGGGGCTAAACATGAGGGAGAAGGGGGTCCCCCAAGAAACCACCACCTCCCCCTTAAACTGCTATAAACTTCGTGTATCCAGGCATTTTGACCACAACGTCCCTTGAATTTGGCTCTCTCTCTCAGTCCTTTTGGCTTTGGGGGAGACACTCGTTACAGGCAACTTTTCTTTTGTCTCCTTCATACACATAGGGAAGACAATAAATATGTATATAAATCCTACTGATACCGCAAGAATTAACCCTCAACCTCTTCTCCAGTTAAGTTATTAACCCCTTTTTTTACCCGTGATTCTGGCAAAAATTAGATGATCTTTTGCAGTTTAAGAAAGACCTATGTTACTCAGGGGGTAGTATTGAGATCGTAATTACCCATTTGAATCATACAGGTAAATTACAACCTAAAAAAAAAAAGCGTCTAATGGTAACCAGACTATGATGGGAATGACGTATTGGTGGTGAAGGGGTTAAAAGGGTTATTAACAGTATACGCCAGAAATCCCCCCCCCCCCCCCATAACTCTAAAACGACTTAAGGGGGTAGTATTCGCTTTTTCTGGACTTCCATCTCCCTCATGTTTAGCTTATTAGTTTTGAGGCTTTAAGACGTTCGTTCCGTTAGTTTGACGATTTTGAGACCTTTCGCCTTATTAAATTTGTTGTTGTCAATGTTAAGACTTTTCGTGCCCTATTAGGCGTCGATTTTTTCCTGGCGAGCGAGAGCGAGCCTCTAATTTTAGACCCCCCCTTCAAGATAAATTTGTACATTTTTCGGTAGAAAAAATTCCCGGCCGAAGGCCGATTCCTCTGTAAATTACAGGCTCGCCATGAAAAAATCGACAGCTAAATGGCACGAAAGGTCCTAATATTGACAAAGACATGGGGTGAAAGGTCTTAGAACCGCCAAATTAATGGACCGAATGTTTTGAATTTTAAAATCGAATGGGGCTAAACATGAGGGAGAAAGGCGGACCAGAAAAATCGGCCCATCCCCCCTTAAATAATTATTTTCGAGGGTTTTTAATTGAGTTTTTAATTGATCCAGCTACATTTTTGAGTCATGGGGTGGAGTCGTGGGATCTAGCGGCTTTAGTCCATTTGTTTCCCAGCTGATGGTAAATTGAACCCCTTAGTAGCTGATTCTTCGATGCGTAATGGAAACATGAAACTACTATGGCTGTGTGTCGTATTAATGCCAAGTTTTCATAATTAACAGCATATTTGGCTACAAAATCTACCTTATAGCTGAGTAACCAAGATAGTAACATGGCAATTTACCCTCGGCTGGAAAAAAATAGACTTATAGTGTTTTGGGCTGGGTCGGAATCGGAGTCGTAATGGACCACTGGCGAGTTTCAGGCTATATAAGGAAGTTAGAGCCGTGAATATCGATATTAAGGGGGAGGTAGTCGCTTTTTCTGGACCCCCTCCTCCCTCATGTTTAGCCCCATTAGTTTTGAAATTTCAAGACGTTTGTTCCATTAGTTTGTCGATTTTAAGCCCCATCTCTTCGTCAATATTAACACCTTTCGTGCCATTTAGGTGTCAAATTTTTCCTGGCGAGCGATATATCCTGAAACTCACAAGTATTCAATTGTAACGCTGAAGTCCAACTAAAGAAGGTATCACACGAGCGCTTCTTAACTCAACATTCATTCTCAACACTGATCTGGCAGCTTATGATATCAACATTTAACATATTTCGGTCACCTAAATTCATCTACCATCAGTCTAGTTTCCGATACCAGCGCAAAATATTTCAGAAATGTTGCCAGAAAAATGTTAATCATCGAATGTTGACTAAAAAGGCTCTCGTGTGATACCGGCTTAAATATTATTGTTTCCCCATTGTAGGTTGTAGGTTTTGAAGATACCCAAGCACTCCTAGATATTGGATGTAACTTTTAGTACAATATGTCTACTCACTATTATTATTATTATTATTATTATTATTATTGTTATTATTGTTATTATTAGTATTAGTATTAGTATTATTATTATTATTATGTATTTATTTTATTTATTTACTCTTTTTGCATATATTTTTGTCTTAATTATCTCTATCCTCATTCCAGATGATAATTAATATAAGTGAGGCTCCTAAGACGAGGCCATTGTGTTTAGGATGGGGGTGTTGAAGGCAGGACCAGCGGATATAACCCCTGGCCTAGGCGGGTTTTCCACCAGTGCCACCCAAGACTTCGTAGGGGTAAGTTGTTTGTCTGTCACTCTGGCCTGGCCCTCGTACAGAACGTGAGTACCGACACCGACCGATAATTGAGGGGAGTCGGTTGAGGGGTGTTTTTTTCTGGACCCCCTTCTCCCTCGTGCTTAGGCCAATTAGTTTTGATATTTGAAGACGTTTGCCCCCATCAAGCAAAAAAAATAAAAAATAAATAAAATAAATAAATAAATATATATATATATACAGGTATATATATATATACAGGTATATATATATATATATATATATATATATATATATATATATATATATATATATATATATATATATATATATATATATATATATATATATATATCAGGTTACCCCCTTTCGAGATAAGTCTGACCATTTTTTGGTAGAAAAATGTGCCGACCAAAGACCGGTTCCTCCTAAACTACAGGCTCACTATTGCTCGCCAGGAAAAAATTGACACTAAAGGCACGAAAGGTCTTAATGTTGACGAATAAATGGGGCGAAAGATCCTAAAATCGACAAACTAATTGGGCGAACGTCTTAAATTGTCAAAACTAATGGTGCTAAACATGAGGGACAAAGGGTCCAGAAAAAAAAATCCCCTGAACCAACTCGAGGATGGCAGAGGGAGAGGCAGACCGAGAGAGAGGTGGAGGGATGGAGTTGAAAGTGGTGTTATTGGATAGGAGAATCACCGTTGAAGGAGAGGCGATTCATTCATGGCCACACCTTTGGGGGATCATGGCGGCTGGTAATAGTTGATAGTTAGAAGCGGCTCGCTTGGTGTAGTGACTAGCGTCTCGGACTTCCACCCAGAAGGCCCGGGTTCGCGCCCACGCTCGGCGCATTAAAGATTTTTCACAAGCACTGAGTCGTTACCATCCCTCATGAGCAAAGGGATGGGGTAGTAGTACAGGACCCCAATGGAAATACGCCTAATCGGCCTTATTGAGCTATCCTTAGCTAGCTTAGCATGCGCTAGCTTTAAGAACTATTATTATTATTATTATTATTATTATTATTAGAAGAGAGCGATTCATTCATGGCCACACCCTTGGGGATCAAAGAGGTTTATTAACCCGTTATGTACCGGCGATGTATTCTTCATTTTATTCTAGCTATACTTAAGAGGATTTTGTGCAGTTTAAAAAAGATCTGTGGTAGTAAAAAGGGTGAAGTCAGATAATTTGAAGCCTGTTAATTGCTGGAGGCCCTTTTGAAACTGAATAAAATCGTATAATAGTAGCCAGAGTATAGTTAAAAGGAAGTCGCCGATACAGAAGGGGTTAACCCTTTCATTATCTGATTACGCATGTCTTTTCTGTGCTCTGGGTATTACACGATATTATTCAGATTAGGGAGGGTATAAGGAAATTAGAACGCTGGTTGAGGTAGTCTTTACACGTACAATTCCCACAGATCCTTCCTAAACTATATAAAGTCGTCTAGCATAATTATACGGCACAGTGTTCAAAGGGTTAACGAATTATTATGTTCAGCTGATAAATTACCGAGATAGGCCTACTTAAATCGATGGTGTATTCAAATGACGGAATAATTATTAATCACTTGCGATTTTCAGGCTATAAGGAAGTTAGAGGTATAGGCATCGATATTTAGCAGAATTAACAACAAAATATGGTCGACGTACATTTATATATACATAAAACCAAATTAATCATACGTTTTATCCTTCAGAAATCTACATCATTATTGGATTTCGGTTCTATATTTATGTTTACGGCTCCAACTTCCGTATAGAACGAAACTCTTGAAGGGGTTAACGTTATGGGCCTCTCGAAATTAACCCCTTCTGTACCGGCGACGTCCTTTCCATGTCGTTCTACCTACATTTAGAGGATGTTATGAAGCTTAGGAAAGATATATGACAGCTGAAACAATTCATTGAAATGGTTTGTAGCCTCTTAATTGTTAGACATCCTTCCTTAGCTGAATTAAATCGTCTAAAAGTTGCCAGAATACAATGAAAAGGATGTCACTGGTACAGAAAGGGTTAATCAGAGTGGGTGGGCTTGTATTATGGGGGAGGTAGTCATTTTTTCTGGACCCCTTTCTCCCTCATGTTTAACATATTAGTTTTGAAATTATAAGACGTTCGTTCAGTTAGTTTATCGATGTTGAGACCTTTCAGCACATTACTTTGTCAATATTAAGACCTTTCTTGTCATTTAGGTGTCGAATTTTTCCTAGCGAGCGCTGTAATTTTAGAAAAAAAAAAAAAAAAAAAAAAAAAAAAAAAAAATAGAGTTTAATACCTTCTTATGTCTCTCAGTGCTCCGGAACACCTCTACCACCACCATCCTGAAGAACCATCACCACCACCTCTGAAGAACCACCACCACCCTCCTGAAGAACCAACACCACCCTCCTGAAGAACCACCACCACAACCCCTGAAGAACCACGACCCCCACCTTTGAAGAACCGTCACCATGAACCAGCAGCAGAAGAACCTGTTATACCTGTTTGAGAAGCCCTATGAGCCCGTCAGTCGGCCCAGGGGACAGGGTAATGTGGCCTATGATGTGGGAGCTGCGGTAAGACTATAGTTCCTTATGTCTCTTTCTAACTTTATCTCTCTCACTCTCACTATCACTCACTCTCTCTCTTAACTATCTCTCTTAACTTTATCTCTCACTCTCTCACTCTCTCTCTCTCTCACTCTCACTCTCACTCTCACACTCTCTCTCTCTCTCTCTCTCTCTCTCTCTCTCTCTCTCTCTCTCTCTCTCTCTCTCTCTCTCTCTCTCTCTCTCTCTCCACTAGCTGGAGCCTATGTAAATTAAAAGGCGTCACGGGTATGTGCTGGGACTTGCACAACTCCGACATTATTAAAACTAAGGGTGGGTTTTGACCCATTCCCGTCTTAAGTCCAACCTCATTCTACAAATTGTAACTATGATAACTTATTTAAGAGAATATTTTGCTGTATCCATCATTTATCACTTGCTCCATCATCCATGCGTTAGTAGCACTGGTGGAGAGCGGTCCGGGAGAATGGGACAACCAGGGGACTACTAGTACACCCTGTTCGAAGTAGGTAGGTCAGAAATCGTGATTCCTAACCTCTGTATGTCAAAAAGGGCTAGAGGAATTAGGCTGTAAATATCCACACGTATTCCCTGGCTGATCCCTCCCAAATGGTAGAATTATTAGCTTAATTACTCTAGTCGTTTTTTAGTTATGGAGGTTAATGTTCAAGAGTTTTGGCCTACTTACTTGGAATGGGGTATAGTAGTCGTTCCCTAAGCTGCCTGGCCGAACAGTCCCGGGGTCATTGCGAGAAGTGCGGGTTTCCGAGTAAAAAGAGTCCGAAATATCGGGGGTTTACTGTACTTGTTTGTGGATGTCGTTATGCAGTAGAACAATCCTGTTCATAGATGCCAGGTCAAATTTAAGTGTTAGCTAATCTGCTCTTTCCCTTCCTTCCATCTCATTCTTGGTCTGCTTTTCCCTCTCCGCCTTTCCACCTCACTCTTAAACACTCTTTTTGTTGCAAGAAAATCACACTGGCATGATCATAGGACCATGAGGAAAAACCCACACTGCCAGATCAAAATCTTTATTCCAAACAGTTCAGTGACAATTGTCACGCTCTTCAGTGGAAAGATGAAGATGAACTGACCAGTTCACTTCCATCTTTCCACTAAAGAGGGTGACTTGTCAATTAAACAGTTTGGAATAAAACAAAATCGTCTGGTTGTGTGTGTTTTCTTTCATACTCTTTTAGGCAATACTTAAATGCACTTTACTAACTCATTTCCTCCCCTCTAACTCTTGATGTATGTATCTCCACAAACATCCATGCTTCACTCCTGTATGTCAATGTCGGGATCACTACACTATCATCCAGTGGCTTTTTTACTTCCATTCTCACCTCTCTGTCCCTGTTTACTGTTTTCAGTGTACCTACAACCCTCTTTTGCACCCTCTGTGTTGCACCCTCTCTCGTACTTCATCTTCCAAACTCCCATCTATATATTCACCTTACTGCCCAAATAATTAAGTGAGCTGACATTTTCCATTACCTGTCCAGGCTGGTCATTCAACCTAATCATATTTAACTTTACTTTGCAGTCGGGTTTTGTAGTGAATACCCGTGTTGGCACTGTTGGTACCCGTGTGAACATCCCCACCCGAGCTGATGCCGCCCCTGAGCGTCTGGGTGCTGCCCTCACCATCCCTCGGGGCGCACCCTTCTCATTCTTCCTCAAGCCTCACCGCAGAGCTGCCAAGGACCTCTGTGATGTCTTTATGAGTGAGTTACGGCTGTGTTTTATTTGACTCTCTGTGATGTCTTTATGAGTAAGTTATGGCTGTGTTTTATTTGACTCTCTGTGATGTCTTTATGAGTGAGTTATAACTGATTTATTTGATTCTGTGATGTCTTTATGAGTGAGGTATGGCTGTTTTATTTGACCTTCATAACATAATCTAGTGTGTATTATATTGACCTGACATGATCTATGGTAATATAATATTGACCTGACATGATCTGGTGCTATATATTGACTTGGTGTGTTATATATTGACCTGACATGACCTGGTGTGTTATTTATTGACCTGACATGACCTAGTGTGTTATTTATTGACCTGACATGACCTAGTGTGTTATGTAATGGCCTGACATGACATATGATGTAATATATTGACCTGGCATGACCTGGTGTGTTATATATTGACCTGACATAATCTAGGGTGTAATATATTGACCTGACATGACTTGGTGTTATATATTGACCTGACATGATCTATAGTGATATACAATGACCGAATATAACCTTAGTTGCATTCATCTTGGTGATTGGACATTCATCTGATGGCAATTGAGTGATCTGCTTCTTTTATTGCTAACGGTAAGTGATACGATTGCCAATCAAATTATCATCACTTGTTGGTCAGTTACCCGGTCAGCTACGGCCTTGTCCACGGATCTGACAGTGTTGAATTATTCAATATTAATTGACATAGTGTTGGTTTCTATTTTAAAGAAATATATTTCAGCATTAATATTGAGCAGTAAAATGACTGAAAACGGAAAAACTACTGGATAAAAATTGGTACAGCGCGAGGCAACCGAATCATAGTCTGGAGTCATTGTTATTATTGTTATATTACTTTTATTATATTTAATGTTTTTCTTTATTATATGTTTTTTTTTTAGCTTGAAGGGGGTGTTATTTTCAAGATTGAAGGCACTCTTGTGGGCAACTTATAAAAACAATCTAAAAAAAACACACACAAAGCAAACACAATCACACTCACATATTATATACCATAAATTCTACTACTCCCCAGAGGCCCAGGGTGTGGAGGACCTGACCCAGCTGGCCGCCAGTGTCCACGATCTGGTCAACGAGGGACTCTTTATATATGCTCTGTCCTTTGTCATCATGCGCAAGGAGGTTAGTTACTCTCTCTCGCTCTCTCTTTCATTCTATCTTTCTCTCACTCACTCTCTCTCTCTCTCTCTCTCTTTCTCTTTCTTTCTTTCTTTCTTTCTTTCTTTCTTTCTTTCTTTCTCTCGTGCTATCCTTGTCTTCCCCTCTCCTTTATTTGGAGTTCTATTTCTACTAGACTGTAAATCACAAATTTGTCCGTCAGAAATCATGTAAGGAAATTATAAGTAAAATTCTAAAAGTATGTACAGTAAGTAGTTTGTGAGTAAAATAGCAGATGCATTTAAGTAGTATATTAGTAAAATAGAAAGGAACTCCCCAAACCAAATACAGACTATATATAAGAACATCTTTTTCAGTTCACAATTACGTTTTCTCAACCAATTTGGGAAAGCCATAGATTACATAGACGTTTATCAATTTTGATTATCATGTTCATTTAATCATCTTAGTATACGATGTTGTGTTCTTTTCATTCTGGCAGTGATTAGACGATGTTATTCCTTTCTGTACTGGTGACATCTTTTTTGTTATATTCTGGCAACAACTGGACGATTTTATTCAGCTTAGGTAGGATGTCTATCAATGAAAAGGCAACATACTACTCTATTAATTTGTCTTAGCTACCATGTATCCTTCCCAACCTTCATAACAGGGCGGGTGCCCAACCCCGAAAGGAGTTGAAATAGGGGAGCTATCCCCCCGCCAAAGGCGGCTTTCTAGGGCCTTTCCTAGCTGATGCTGAGAGGATTGGGTTCTAGTCATGTGGTGATGGGCTGGTCTATCCGAGTGAGAACTGAGCGATCTCTGCCATACCCATAGCTTACTCTGACTGTTTCTTTTACTTATATATCCTCTAGATCTCAAGTGGCGGCGTCTTTTCCGTGGATTGACCTCCCTACTGCCAACCTAGAAGTTGGCAGATTGGGAGCCAAAGCGTCACATTTTTCCCTTACCCCTCAACTTTCCCTTCATAATTGCTGAGGGGCACAGGGCCTTGGGTGGGGCTTTGGTTTCCCGGGCGTTTCCGCACCCTCCTCAGCTCCCTGCCTTGGAGTGGCTTCGGTCACCCGGGCTTTGTTAGTGGTAAGCAGGGAGGATTTTGTGGGGGCGCTCGTTTATGGCCTTGGCCTTGCTCGAGACCTTGGGGCTGTTCGGCCAGACAGCCTGGGGAACAACAACAACAACAACAACCTTCATAACATCGTCTAAATGTAGCTAGAATAAGATCAAGAGTATGTTGCCGGTACAGAAGGGGTTAATCAATTTTGGAAAGACCTGTGGGAGTTGGATGATTCATTGAGTTTGCACCTCTTAGAGTCATAGAGATCCTTCCTAAACTGCATAAAATCGTCAAATAATTGCCTAAATATAATGAAGAAACTCGTTCTTTTAATTGATATGACATGCGTCAAGGGGATGGCGTTTAGTTGTTCTATACCTTGTTCCAAATAAGTAGGCCAGAACTCTTGAACATTAACCTCTATAACTCACAAACGACTGAGTATCCGAGCTAATATTTCTACCATTGGGGAATAGGTGTGGCAATTTACAGCCCATTTGCTCTAGCTCTTTTTGAGTTACAGAGGTTATGGTTTACGATTTCTGGACCACCTATTTGGAATCGGGTATAGAAACTATCAAAAAATAACCATCAATATTATCTTTTTCTCTTCTTTACAATCGTGCAAAATATAAAATACTTTGCTTTTGTTTTGTTTTTTCATTTTTTGTTATCCTAATTATAGTCTGTTATTATTATTATACTTCCATTTATTTGTTATTATATCTTTTTCATAATATTCTGGATGATATTATACAATTTTATGCAGTTTAGGAAGGAGCTGTAGGAGCCTAATGGGTAAAGACGGTCCCAATCAACCCTCGTACTTCAATATACCCTTTCTAATTTAAATACTACCGTTTAAGGATAATCAAAATAAAGTGTAAACATTCGTCTTCAAATACTGGTCTATCAGAGAGAGTTGAGCGTTCTCTGCCATACCCATAGCTTACTCTGACTGTTCCTTTTACTTATATATTTTCTAGCTCTCAAGTGACGGCGTCTCTTCCGTGGATGGACCTCCCTACTGCCAACCTAGAGGTTGGCAGATTGGGAGCCAAAGCATCACATTTTTCCTTTGCCCCTCAACTTTCCCTTCATAATTGCTGAGGGGAACAGGGCCTTGGGTGGGGCTTTGGTTTCCCGGGCGTTTCCGCACCCTCCTCAGCTCCCGGCCTTGGATTGGCTTCGGTCACCTGAGCTTTATTAGTTGTAAGCAGGGAGGGGTTTGTGGGGCTGCTCTGTTATGGCCTTGGCCTTGCTCGGGACCTTGGGGCTGCTCGGACAGACAGCCTGGGGAACATTAACAACATCTTCAGTATTTGAGGACATATTTATTCCTTATAATTCTGGCTATCAATAGAAGATTGTATTTAATTTAGGAAGAATTTCATTAAGTCAGAGGGTTAATTGAGATAGCCTATGCATGTATTGTATATACTCAGTCACAATATCCCATAGCTGGGGGTGGCCGACTCAAAACAGAGCCTGAACCGAAACACCATTTAGCGTTCCAATTCTTAGGGTCCGGGACCACTTTTGCTTCCCTCGCCCCCTTCTCAGTCTCGTCTAGTAGGTAGATTTTACAAGGGTAGGAGGATTCCTAGCCACCTGCCCCCGAAATAGGAAAAGTAGTACAGGAAAAGAGAAAAGGACAGAAACGGCTAATATTGGGTAGAGGATGCCAAACGTCATGACAGGACCAGCCCTCACCCATTTGATTGCCAGAGATCCTTCCTAAATCACATGAGCTCGTCTAATGATAACCAGAATAAAGTCAGTGTCACACAAGTACTTTTTCCGGCAAATATCGATGTGCAGGTTTTGTTTTATTGTACCGTAATATTTTTAGTTTTGTTCGCCATGGATTTAGAAACTAAACTGAAGGTAGATTATGTTAAGTGGTGAGTTTTAATATCGCTTCAAATTTAAAGCTGCCAGACTAAAATTGTTCGTAAAAATTTACGGAAAAAGGGCTCGTGTGACAAAACTGCATCATCGAATTCTGAAAGGGTTAATGTTTGTGTACCCCCACAGGAACTACGAGGGATGCGGCTACCTTCCCTGGTAGAGATGTTCCCCAATAAGTTCGTGCCCATGGAACAACTCGCCCTGGGCCAGATCTTGACCAACAGATCCTCTACTGACGAGGTGGGTGAAGGAGTGTCTGCTTCGGTGTGTGACTGTGTTACAGAGGTTAGGAGTTAAGATTTCTGGGCAAAGTATAATTAATAGACTGTAGATTGGACGTATATTATTATTATCATGGGTGACTAAACTTTTGTAAGACTGTATTTCAGAAGCTGCCATTATTATTTGGGTTTAAGTCTATGGTGGGGTACCCCTATTATAATACGTTCTTTCTTCTTATTCTTCCCTGATCCCTGATCATCAAGGCACCCACTCTAGCCCAGCTCTTGAGCAGGGATCGCGACAAAACTTTGACACAAGGTGCGTTTTTATATTGGGCAACTTTTGATGTGCTAAACATCCAAAATGGCGGCCAGAAATGCCTGTGGCGGCCGCATTTCCGAAAAATTTCAGACATAAATATCGTCCCTTCTACTCATAGGAAATTATTGTGCTTGGGTATATTGACCAATGCTCCACAAATGTTATAGAGAAGGTTTTTCCCTACACGTGTGTTTTTTACGGCCATCTTGAAAAAAATTAAATTCACTTAAAAATCCATATCTTGAAAACTACACTGATGATCAAAGTCATTTTTGCGTAGTTGGGCGAGGTTCATAATTCCGAACGTTTGGTACCAATAGAATAGAAATTGGTGGAATAATTTGGCCGCAGTCTTCAGTTTCAGTTCCTCGAATCCCCTAGTTTTGCTTAACCCTTTCCCTGTGGGTGACGTTCCGGAACGCCATGGCAATTTACAGCAATTTCCATGCTTTGAAAGCCTTTAAAAGCTGTAGAAATAGAGTGTCAGTGGGCGGGAGCGTGAGGGGAGGTCGACCCTCGGAGCAGCCAGCCGCTCACTGACTAAGTCTGGTCTCGCGCGGATGTTTCGACAGTGTTGCCAAGCGAACGAGAGCTAATAATTAGCGAGTTTTCCCGAATGTCTATGGCAACGCTACACAATTTACCGATGGGCGACATGCTAATCGGTGCCACTTACAGGTGGCGATTTCTATAACAGATAAAAATAAAAATAAAAATAAAAATAAAATAAAATCCCTTTTGTAACGATAAACATGTCGCTTACGTGTGTGTGTGTCTCTCTCTCTCTCTCTCTCTCTCTCTCTCTTTCTTTCTCTTTCACTCTCACTCTCACTCTCACTCACTCTCACGCACTCTCTCTCTCTCTCTCTCTCTTTCTGTACTGTACAAGCTCCATGTGCATATCTACATGTGTAGGCTACGTGTTTGAATGTCCATGTTGTCAAACCGTGGAAGCAGACAGTTGATTGGTGGATTAAGGGAAGTGTTTGGAATAACCCAACCAATCAGAACGCCCCTCTGAATATCTGTCTTCCATCAGATCTGTGTTGTCAGTATTTCTTCACCAAGTCTTATCAATCTTAATCCACCAATCAAAACTGTGCTATCCATCTGTTAACCTAACAAGTGCGCATGGGGGTAATTAGACACCTCTCCCTGTGCGCATGTATTTGAGGTGTTTCCGTCACAAAAATATAAATTTTACCATAAATAGCATTAATACTTATCCATACGCGCCTATTATGGGTTGATTATAAAGGTATTAACCTGAAACAACAATAAAACGAGTGAAAACAGCGTTTGGATGGTCAAAATCGGAGATATAGCCCGCGAGTTGTATAATGTATGGGTGAGGCAAGCTGCTTTCCCTCCAATTTCCCCCAAGGCCACTGAGACACAGTCGATCGATACTCTCTCTCTCTCTCTCTCTCTCTTGCACAGGCTTGCTATCAGTGATGACAACGCCCTGCTTGCAACTCGCTAATGTTAGCACGAAAATATACCTCAGAATAAGGGAATAACAGGGAAAATAGGTGATAACTGAAGGAGAGGAGGAAAGTGGGGAAGGAGGGGAGGTAGAGGACTGAGATTTTGCATGGCCCAGGGGCCAAAAAAAAAAAAAAAAAAATGTCAAAAGTTTATTTTTTTTTCTCTGACTCTTAACCCGGGAGCTGCGGGGAGACTCTTAAGAGTTCCCCCGGCGCACTGCGGGAAGACTCTTAAGAGTCAGAGAAAATAAAAATCAACTTTTGACATCGAAAAAAAAATATTTTTTTATATTTTTTTTTTTTTATTTTTTATTTTTTTTTGGCCCCTGGGCCATGCAGAATCTCAGTCCTCTACCTCCCCTCCTTCCCCACTTTCCTCCTCTCCTTCAGTTATCACCTATTTTCCCTGTTATTCCCTTATTCTGAGGTATATTTTCGTGCTAACATTAGAAATCCGATTGGAGGGTGTGGTCATCATGATAGCAAGCGAGTGCAAGAGAGAGAGAGAGAGTATCGATCGACTGTGTCTCCGTGGCCTTGGGGAAATTGGCGGGAAAGCAGATTGCCTCACCCATACATTATACAACTCGCGGGCTATATCTCCGATTTTGACCATCCAAACGCTGTTTTCACTCGTTTTATTGTTGTTTCAGGTTAATACCTTTATAATCAACCCATAATAGGCGCATATGGATAAATATTAATGCTATTAATGGCACAATGAATATTTTAGTGACGGAATTACCCCCATGCGCACTTCAGAGGTTAAGAGTCTTCCCGCAGTCCGCCGGGGGAACTCTTAAGAGTCTCCCCGCAGTTCCCGGGTTAACTAACCAGATCTATGCTATCAATCTATTAACCAATCAGAGCTATGCTATCAATCTCAGCACCAAGAAAATTTGTGTTTTTAGTCTATTAAGGGGGGATGGGCGTATTTATTTGCTCATTTATGTATCTTTTTATTGTAATTTTTAGTTTCCTCCCTAGACCTCCATCAAGCTTAAAGGGAGGTTTTTAGTTTGTTCCCTAGAATTCCATCAAGCTTAAAATTACACCCCCTAGACCCCCTTTCAAGATAAATTTGTACATTTTTCGGTAGAAAAATTTCCCGGCCAAAGGCCGGTTCCTCTTAAATTACAGGCTCGCTATCGCTCGCCAGGATAAAATCGACACCTAAATGGCACGAAATGTCTTAAAATTGACATAAATTGGGCAAAGGTTCTTAACCCTTTCGCTGCGGGTGACGTTCTGGAATGTTTTGGCAAGTTACAGCAATTTCCAGGCTTTAAAAGCCTGTAAAAAACGTAAGAATCGAGTGTCAGTGGGTGGGAGCGTGAGGGGCCCACCTCCGACCCTCAGAGCACCGAGCGGCTCACTGAGCCAAGCTGTGTGTCAGGCGAGTCTCTCTCTGTCTCTCTCATCAGTGTAGCCAAGCGAGCGAGTGTTACATAATAGCGGGGTTCCCGCGTTTCACTGGGATCACTGCGGGTGAACCAGACCACGTATACGGTTTGTTCTGGTGTCATTTTGAAGCTATTTTCGCCTAGTTTTCGGCAGAATACACTTCATTTAATGCAGATGCTTGATTTATCATTCAGGAGTGCCTGAATATGCCCTAAATAGCCCAAAACAGCCCACAGCCAAAGGGTTAAAATGACCAAACTAATGGGGCGAACGTCTTAGAATATCAAAAGCAATGGGGATAGACATGAGAGAGGAAAGGGTTCCCAAAAAAATTCCTCAAGTGGAAATCTCCCCTTAAAGAAACACCCGCCCAAGACCCTCCTTCAAGATATATTTGTACACGTTTTCGATAGAAAAATAGGCGATTACTATTACATTACAGGCTTGCTATCACTCGCCAGGAAAAAATTAACACCTAAATTACACGAAAAGTCTTATTATTGACAAAGAAATGAGGCGAAAGGTCTAAATATCGCAAACTAATGGGCCGAAAATCATATAATCTGAAAACTAATGGGGCTAAACATGAGGAAGAAGGGGGGCCATAAAAACGACCCATCTCCCCTTAAATAATCCAAACAATGCTATCAATCTATTAACCAATCAGAGTTATGCTATCAATCTATGGCCCTATCAGAACAAAACATCCTTGTGCTCTCAGTCTATTAACTAATCAGAACTCTGCTATCAAAACTATGAGTCATTCAGAACAGTGTATTAATTTGTATTCACCAATTATAGCTTCACTATCTATCCCCAATCAGAGCTGGATTGCCAACTTAATCCTTCAATCATAATGGTGCTGTTTCTGATTTTTTTTTTTTTTTTTTCAGTTTGATGACGAAATTGTTTTATTATATTCCGACTCTCTTTAGAAGTGGATTTCCTGCAATTTTGGGCGGAATTACGACAAAAAGGGTTCACGGTGATCATTCTTAACCTAGCAAGCGCGAGAGTGGCTTATGACGAACATAGTTATATGCAAATTAATTACCTTCAATTAGGACAGAATTTGTTATATTTGCCATATAAAGAATTATTTCTTCTCCATATGCATTTATTTTACTTATATGATGAACATATGAACTTTGAAGAGCTATAAAATAAGTGGGGAAAGGATTTGGGTGGTAAAAAACTAATATTTTCGCCGCTCGGTCGTATCTTAGGGAGGAAAGCTGAGAGACACACATCCTCCCCTTGCAACGCCTCGCAACACACTAAGACGCCAGAGGGTGATCTCACAGTATGATGTAACACTCTCTTTGAGAAACATGAATGAGTGGTAGGAAGTACTAGAGGGGAATTATCTCACCTAATGACATATTCCTTTGTTTTGAGAAACCCTAGGGGTGTTTTTGATTTTTTTTTTCATGGTCTTGCTTCCATGAGGCCTATCACATTCGCTATACACATACTTCCGTGAGGCTTGTCGCACTTCTCGGGTTAAGGAGGTAGTGCTTATTTTTTGGTCTATGTATTTATTTACTTATTTATTTTTGAGTTTCCTCGCTAGACCTCCATCAAGCTTAAAAAAGAACACCCTCTAGACCCCCCTTTCAAGAGAGAGAGAGAGAGAGGTAGGTAGTATTATATAGATGAAGTGAAGTGGGTTACACAGAAGGGGATTCATCTTGGTCACTGGGATCTGTTTCATGACTGCCTGAGTACAATGGAAGTCTCTCTCTCTCTCTCTCTCTCTCTCTCTCTCTCTCTCTCTCTCTCTCTCTCTCTCTCTCTCTCTCTCTCTCTCTCTCTCTCTCTCTCTCTCTCTCTCTCTCCTCTCTCTCCTCTCTCTCTCTCTCTCTCCTCTCTCTTCTCTCTCTCTCTCCTCTCTCTCTCTCTCTCCTCTCTCTCTCTCTCTCCTCTCTCTCTCTCCTCTCTCTCTCCTCTCTCTCTCTCTCTCTCTCTCTCTCTCTCTCTCAAACTCTGAACCAATCATATTGGAACAAGGGTTAGAATTCTCTATCATGATCATCGGCGTTTAGAATTTAGATCCTCGTCTTGTAGATACCCGCATGAGGACTAGGGCAGGTGTCTTTGTTTTCATTATATGACTATACTGTATATATTATATGGCCACCCTCATTAAGGGGAATAAGGCGTCCGGCAATGGATAGATAGATATAGTGTATTACTCTATCAACCCATCTATATTTCACTGTATATCTCTTCTTTATCTGACAATATTTTTATCTATCTATCTGTCAGTCTTTATCTTGTTGTATACCTCTTCATCCGTTTTTATATTTCCTCCAAATTAGAGTGAATCCATAATCATCGAATGCATACATGAATACTCAAACAGAGACGTCAAGCTGGAACATCGCGACTTCCACCTCTGATGTTTGTCAATCAGTGATGTTTGTCAATCAGTAACCGGGTCATCTCTCTTTATTATTAACAATATGTACATATAATTTATCTTCATCTGTTTCCCATTTCTCACAAGACGGAATCCATACTCATCGAACATAGCCCAGAAATTATCGAAGATGGACTTCGAACAGGAGCACCGTGTGTTGTACTGACACAAAGACCATGATATCAACTCCCACCACTGTTTTCTATCTATCAATATCCTATCCATCCCTCTATAGTTCTCTGCAGTGTTTATCTATAGTTTGTCTTATAATTTTATATATTTCTCCCCAACTAGACTGAACCAATCATCATCGAACACGGGGAAGAATTCTCGAACACAAACATCAAGCCGGAGCACCGCGTGTCCTACTGGCGGGAGGATTACGGCCTCAACTCCCACCACTGGCACTGGCATCTTGTCTTCCCGATCGAGATGCAAATTGACCGCGACCGCAAGGGGGAAATCTTCTTCTACATGCACTCTCAGATGATGGCAAGGTAAACAGATCTTCTTTTTCGGCTACAACTCCCCGACGGAATTCAGATGGGCGTTACTCTTGCCAATTCCTTAGAACAGTGTTTACAAGTCATGGTACCAGCCACTGCCTGATACTGGCAGTTACAAGGACCGTATATTGCTGATGGCTTGCAGCCGTCTCTGGGACTGGGTAGTGATTTATCTACTGACGGCTGGTAGCCGTCGATGGGATTGTACGGGTTAAGCTGGCGAGATATTGGCTTGTCCCCATCTTAATTACTCAGCTGTTACAATGATTGTATACAAGAACATGTTAATTAATGATACAAAAAATTATCTTGTTACTTATAGAGCTCCTGTATCTCCTGTTTCGAGGATTCTCAAGCACTTGACCTCAACCAGAGACCATTATCCATCTCCCATGCTCAAGGAGAGGCAGTAAATGCAGCCTATATCTCAGAAAAACTTATCAACCTGAATGGGGATTGAATGCAAGATTGCTTGATGGTATGCAGGGACGCTATCAACTGAGCCAGCCGGATGACTGGCAGAGACATAGTAGTTTCTTATTTGTTCCATTAGCTATGTATTGGAACAAGTAGAGTGTTTTAAATATCTAGGAGGAATGATAAGCAGGAGTGTAGGCATGGAAATGGAGGAAAAACAGAGTGTGTGTGAAGGAAGGAAGGTTTTCGGAGGAATGGGAAGTATGTGGAAGGTGAGAAATCTCGGAATGAAAGTAAAAAATGCACTGTATCAAGGAATTGTTGTGCCAACAGTGATGTATGGGGCTGAGACAGAGCTCTGAAGGAAAAGGAGAGAAGAAAGCTGGATGTGGGAGATGAGCTGCTTGAGGAGTATATGTGGAGTTATTCGTAGAGACAGATTGAGGAATGAAGAGATACGTAGGAGAGTGGGGCAGCAGGAACATTTGTCGGCCAGAGTGGACAGAAGGGTGCTGAGCTGGTATGGTCATCTCGAACAAATGGATGATGAAAGGCTTACATAGAAAATATGTGAGTCAGATACAAAGGGAGATAGAAGGGCAGGAAGAACCCCATTGAGATGGAGAGACTGTGTAAGACAAGCTTTGGATGATAGAAAAATGACTATAGATCATGCAAGGGAAGTGGTAATAAACAGGAATGAATGGAGAATGCTTGTGAATAGATGAGTGAACACATGGTCATTTGGGGAAGGGGTCGGGCGCAAGTTAGACTAGATAATAGTCCGTCAGGCGCCTGGCCCGGGGAGACGGTTTATATGAATGGTGCGCCTGGAAGTGTGGTGGGCGGGCTTGTGGTTTCGGCTCTGCTGCATGTCTGCCTGCTGAGAACGGAACCTCTCCGGGTGGTCGGGGGCCAGGGGAGTGTTGGAGGGGCCTTGGTGACCCTGGTCTCTGGGTCTTCTCCTGGATGACCTAGATGTGTGTGAATTTGTATTTTGTTTTTGTGTGTTAATTTTTTTCTGTTGTGTTGTCCTTATTTGGGCTCTGTCTTAAGTCGGCCACCCCCAGGAAAAAAAATGGAAAAGTGGGGATTGGGCCTGAGTAGATAGATAGTTAGATAGTTATAGAGAAATTAGCTACTAAGAGAGTACAATTTCCACCAAGTTATAAAATCGAGTATAACCCACCTAATGTCTTCTCTACCATCCATGTGTCTCTCCTCCCACAAGGTACGACATGGAGCGTCTGAGTGTGGGCCTGAACCGTGTGGTGAAGCTGGAGAACTGGCGTGAACCTATAGAAGACGGTTACTTCTCCAAGCTGACCGTCAACAACTCCGGGAGGGCTTGGGGCACCAGGCAGGACAACACCCTCATGAAGGTGCGAGCTTCTAAATGTTGGCCAGTCTGTAGTTAAGGGGGGGTCACCTTCTTTTTTTATTTATTTCCTTTTCTCTCTTTCTCTGACTTGTATCCATTTGGCCCCATTCAGCCAACTATTTTAAGACGTTTATCCCCATCTAGGTGTCGATTTCATCCTGGCGAGAGATAGCGAGCCATCATTATATGAAGAAATCGGGCTTCGCCGGAGACATTTTTCTATCGAAAAATGTACAAATTTAGCCTGCTGTCAAAAACATTTTAAAAATATGCTGGCTCGCTACCGCTCACCAGTAAAAAATTGACACCTGGATGGGGATAAGCGTTTTAAAACAGTAGGCTGAATGGGGCCCAATGGATACAAGCCAGAGAAAGAGAGAAAAGGAGAGAAAAAAAGCAGGTGACCCCCCTTAATTCATTTACTTGGGTAGTTAGGTGTTTATGTAGTTGTATATTTGCCTGGAACGCCACCATTAGGACAAAAGACGGGTTTTAAAATGGTGGTACAGTATTATGAATTAAGTATAATAGATAACTTATTACCTTACCAATGTTGAGTTACCATACCATACCTTGTGTAATAGCTAACCCTACCTATCATAAGTTCCATATCTTAACTTCTATAATGGCTAGCTTCTAACCCTGCCTGTTATTATTAAATTACATACCTTACTATATATATAACTAAAGCCGGTATCACACGAGAGCTTTTATTATTTTTTAACGTGACGATAGTGCGTTGTTATATGTGCGATTAGTTTGCTTGGGAAACAGATTAACTTGCTCATGTAGTAATGTACACCCTATGTGGTGGATTGTGTTCTTTTATTTAATAATTTTCATTTTAGTAAGCGTTGTTTCCACATAGCGATTTTGATGATTTAATTTGACTTTATATTGTCCTTGTCCCAATTTTGGTTTGTTTAGTTTGCAAGTTTTACATTTTAATTTTAATTGTCAACATTCGATGATCAACATTTTTGGACTACTCGTATTTTTCACTGGCATCGGAAACTAGACTGATGGTAGATGAGATTAGATGACCGAAATAGTATAAATGTTGACCTCATAAGCTGCCAGACGAGTGTTGAGGATAAATGTTGAGTGAAAAAGTGCTTGTGTGATACCGGCTTAACCTACATCCCTGCCTATAATGAGTTAGTTACCATACCTTAACAAGTTTAATAGCTAACATATAACCCTACTTATCATGAGGTAGTCTCTTCCGTGGATTGACCTCCCTACTGCCAGCCTAGAGGTTGGCAGATTGGGAGCCAAAGCGTCACATTTTTCCTTTGCCCCTCAAATTTCCCTTCATAATTGCTGAGGGGCACAGGGCCTTAGGTGGGGCTTTGGTTTTCCGGGCATTTCTGCACCCTCCTCAGCTCCCCTCCTTTGAGTGGCTTCGGTCACCCGGGCTTTATTAGTGGTGGGCAAGGAGGGTTTTTGTGGGGGCGCTCATTTATGGCCTTGGCCTTGCTCGGGACCATGGCGCTATTCGGCCAGACAGCCTGGGGAACAACAACAACAACACCAACATATATAATAGTTAATCTGTAACCCTGTCTATTATGAGCTAGAGAGTATCACACAAGAACTTTCCTCATCAACTTTACATTTTCAAAAAATATCTGACATTTCTAAGATCTTTTGCAATGGTATTGGTAATCACACAGAAGACAGGTTATTTTTTGTGACATGATAATTTTAAATATTTGCCTCTTAAACTGCCAGACCATTGTTGGCGATAAATGTTGAGGGAGAAAAAGGTCTATGTGATACCGGCTTTAGAATGTGAAAACGTTGGCGAAACTATCATCCTTCCTCCTTTACAGGACTTCCGGCGCAATGACTTCGGGCTGGAGTTTATTGACATCACAGACATGGAGATCTGGAGGTCACGACTGTTGGCTGCCATTCATCAAGGCTTCTTGGTCAATGTAAGAGCAATATTTGTTCTCTCTCTCTCAAACAAATAAACAATAGTCATACAGTAAAAAGTCTTTGGGCGAAACTAAACTAGCCTAAAGACCCATCCACACAAGCGTTTCATATTATAGAAACATCGGATGTTGTCCTCACAATAAAGTCCATGTTCCCTGTCTGTCTCCGGTGTTCCCTCCACACTGACACTGAGTCCAGTTGGTTAGCTGCGAGCCTGACAGTGTTGGGGTGATGGCTTCCATAGGTCATATCACAAAAACTGCAGCATATCACTAGTGACTATAGGTAGCGCCAGTGAACTTGACAATAATCTTGACCCCTTAACCTCTAATAACTCGAAATGAATGAAAGCAATCGGGCTGACGTTTCTATCATTTGGGAAGAGTCCACCAGCAACTAGGTGTGGATATTTACAGGCAGTTTGCTGTAGGCCCTTTTGAGTTACAGAGAGGTTGGGGATAAAGATAATTGTCAAGTCCGTTGGCCCTACCTTCAGTGACAAGTATCCTCATAGAAGAACGGTTGGCGCTGCACAGCAGTTTGCTTTTCTATGTGTAGAAGGTTACAGAAAGCAAAGCTTTCTGTAACAAGTATCCCTTCAAATTGAAAAAGAGAGATAAATCCAAATTCAAGGTGTGAGTGTCAAAATGTCTGGGCACATGGAGCTTAAAGAATTTCAGTCATAGGATGAGGGAAAGGTATATTGATGAAGTGAGTTCCAGAGTTTAGTTGTTGAGTGGAAGAAAGACTGGAAAATTTGGTTCACTTTTCTTGATAGCGTAATGCATAAATGCGTGTAATTTCGGTGTGAGTATCCTAGGTTCGAGTCGTTGGAGTGCCACATGTATTTGTTGATTTCATTAACCTCTGAAGTGCGCATGGGGGGTATGAGACACCACACTCCTGTGCTGACGTATTTGAGCTGTTCCCATCACTAACATCATTATTTTACCATAAATAGCATTAATACTTATCCATATGCACCTATTATAGGTTGATTATAAAGGTATTAACCTGTTACAACAATAAAACAAGTGGAAACAGCGTTTGGATGCTCAAAATTGGCGATACAGGCCGGGAGTTACATAATGTATGGCTGAGGCAACCTCACTTCCCACCACTTTTCTCCACGTCTGGAGAGAGACTGTCGATCGATTCTCTCTCTCTCTCTCTCTCTCTCTCTCTCTCTCTCTCTCTCTCTCTCTCTCTCTCTCTCTCTCTCTCTCTCTCTGTCTCTCTCTCCTCTCTCTCTCTCTCTCTCTCTGTCTCTCTCTCCTCTCTCTCTCTCTCTCTCTCTCTCTCTCTCTCTCTCTCTCTCTCTCTCTCTCTCTCTCTCTCTCTCTCTCTCTCTCTCTCTCTCTCTCTCTCTCTCTCTCTCTCTCTCTCTCTCTCTCTCGCTAACAGTGATGACAATGCCCTGCTTGCAACTCGCTAATGTTAGCACGAAAATATACCACAGAATAAGGGAATAACAGGGAAAATAGGTGATAACTGAAGGAGGGGAGGAAAGTGGGGAAGGAGGGGAGGTGGAGGAGTGATATTTGCCATGGCCCAGGGGCAATAAAAGATTAAAAAAAAAAAAAAAAAAAAAAAAAAAAATTTGGGGGGGTGTTTTAAATGGATTTTTGTTTTCCCTGACTCTTAAGAGTCTTCCCGCAGTCTGCCGGGGGAACTCTTAAGAGTCTTCCCTCAGTTCCCTGGTTAATTGAGTTTAGAAATAAAGTTGGTTGGTGAATAAATATGAATTAGAGAGTTAGACAGAATAGGGGTGGGAATGTGTTGATAAGCAGTTACCATCTACTCACTGTAAGGGATAAGGTATACAATGAGAAAGCTCTAAAAAACACTGATTATTGTAATAGCAGTAGAAGAGAGAGATAGATGCAACATTGTGGCATGTAGAGAGAGATTGGTGAAAATTAGTAAGAGGAGGTGAAGTGATGAGACAAAATGCTTTTGAATCTACCTTTCAAAAAATGTGGTGTGGGTGGAACCTCCCTACACATGTGAACATTATTTGATACATGGCTGCACCTTATCCCTGTAAAGAGCAAATATTTGTGTGGAGATAAAGAACCACAGAGACAGTTAGGCATACCTAAGTTCTGGTAGCTGTTTTAGCAAGAGTAGCCTTTCTAAGAAAAGTCAAATTAATAAGAGACACCAATACTATTGAGAGAAGACGAAGGGTTGATTTGTGTGTTGTTGAAGAGTAAGGGACAGTCATTTGGAAGATGGAGAAAATTAGTTTTGGAAGCATTGAAAGCAATAAAGTTATTTGTGCCCCATTTGATACTACTGGAAAGTGAGGTATAAGGCCCTTTGGCGGCTTTAATATAGTTTTTATCTTAGCATTCTTCATGTTACTATGAACACTCTTTTTCAGCGTGAAGGAGAGCGGGTGCTCCTGAGTGACGACGTGACAACTGGCAAGCGGGGTGTTGACATCCTGGGAGACGCCTTCGAGGCCGATGCTGATCTCAGTACCAACTACCTCTTCTACGGTGACCTGCACAACATAGGTCACGTCGTGCTGGGCTTTGCACATGACCCAGACTTTTCTCACAAGGTTAGTTAGAAAAGTTTAGAAGTGCAGAACTTGGATTACCTTTTAAGTTTGTTGAAATCATCTGCTTTGACATGTTTGTGAAGTGTAGATCATTGCGCCTCTAATACATTACTCTTACATCTTTTTCTACAAGGGGAGTGGGAGTCTTCTCATGGTTAGAATTGGCAGCAGTTCTAGGAGAAACTGACCTATGGCCGGAATATATTTCTACTGAAAACTTGCATATTTAGTGGCCTCCCACCCTGCCCTATATAATACCATGTAACACCGGCAGGTGGTAGAGGCGTCAGAAGGGTCCCTGTCTTTTATTTTAACTCCTGACCTAACCCCCACAGGAGAAGATGGGTGTAATAGGGTAATTGGCCACAGGGACCCTGTGTCTATATTTATATTCACTTAACCCTCCTTCTAACTCCTCTATAACCTAATCTAGCACCTCTCATACCCCACCTAACAGTTCTAACACCCACTTAATTCTCCTACTCCCCTAATATCTCATTCAACACATCTAATAACCCACCTAACAGCTCTAACACATACTGTACTTAACAACCTGCCTAACAGCTGTACCACCCCACCAAACACCTCTTAACACCTCACCTAACACCTCTACCACCCCACCTATCACCACCTACCCCCTACAGGAGATGAGTGTGATACAAGACTGCTACAGCCATGAGAGACCTTGTCTTCTACATTAACACATTTAGCACTTCTACTAACACCCCTAGCTCCACAACACCCCTCCAAACCCTTCTAACATCTCTAATACCTCTCCTAACAGCTCTGACACACACTTGACACCCCACCTAACATCTCTACCACTCCACCTAACACCTCTAACCATCTACCTAATTCCTCTAACCATCTACCTAACTCCTGTAACAACCCTAACACCCCTCCAAACACCTCTGACACCCCATCTACCCCCTACAGGAGGAGATAGCAGTGATAGGGGACCCTGCTACAACCATGAGAGACCCCGTCTTCTACCGCTGGCATAAGTTCATCGACAACATCTTCCAGGAGTACAAGTTGACCCTGCCTCCCTACACTCTCGATCAGGTCAGTGGATTATATTTTATAATGTAAAACCTGCAAAACAATCAAACCAAAACAGGGACGACACAATATAGTCCGTGGCTGGTCCGGGTTCGTCATCTTATACAAGTAAAGGAAGGGACTGTACGTGGGGCACATTTCATAATACCAATGTTACCACTAGTACAGACCGGCCTCGCATATGTACATTATTAGAGACCTTGCACAAAGAGAAGGTGTCCGTCTCTTTCTTTGGGGAGGAGCCTCGAGGTCTTAACCCCTTCTGTACCGGTGCCGTCCTTTTAACTTGATTCTGGATACTATTAGACAATTTTATTCTGTTTAAAAAGAGCTTCCAGCAATTATCAGGCTTCAAACTATCACACTTAACCCTTTTGACTACCACAGATCTTTCTTAAACTGCATAAAATCGTCTAAATATAGCTAGTAGAAAATTCAAGAGACGTCGCCTGCGCAGAGAGGGTTAAACTAAAATTTAAAACTTGCAAAACAAACGAACCAAAACAGGAGCCGCACAGTATAAAGACAAAAGAACTTATCAAAATCACTATGTGGATATAATGCATTGAAGATTTAGCAAAACAATATAGGCACTTCTCAGTTAACCCATACAGTAACGGTGACGTCCTTAGACTTTGGCAATTATTAGATTATTTTATTCCACTTAGGAAGGAACTTTTTGGCTACAGACTATCTGAATTGATTTTTTAGCTACCACAGATCTATTCTAAACTGAATAAAATTGTTTAGTAGTTGCCAAATTATGATACAAAGGACGTCACCGGTACTGAACTGATTAAAGGCCCACTCACACCAACTAATTGACTTTGTGAATTTCATAATATTGAAATATATAATGCATAAAGTATATACAGTACCTCTTACAGCTGACTGTACTGTATTATATTAGGTAATATAATCAATCTAAATAATTAATACTATAGTCCGTTCATTATAGGTTGGGCAGAAATCGTAAATCTAACCTCTGTAACTCAAAAAGAGCAAATTAGCCATCAATTTATACACATATAGCCTACCCTAGCCAAGTCTTCCAATTAGGTAGAAATATTTGCTCGATTACTCTAGCCCTTTTTGAGTTATGAGAGGTTAAGTGTTAGGTGTTTGTATACCAGAGACGGCGCAGAGCTGTAAGTAAAAAAGTGAATCACCAATACCAGCGACGGCTCTCAGCCGTCCTGCTACTTCTGCTAATATCTAGCTGGAGCTGCTAACATTAGAGGCACTGCTGTGAGGAGTTGGCAGCACTTCTCATGCTCCCTCTCAGCTACTCCGGGGCCAGCTGGCTCAGTTACCCACCAACTCTTTAGCTGAGAGGGTGTTGTCTCGTTGATTATGGTAACAAGAATGGTACTGGAGGGTACACTTTTATCTATTATGCAATGGTACAGTAGGGGTTAACAAACTTTGAATTTGGCTCTCTATCATTCTTTCAACTTATGGCGGGGACACTTGCTACAGGCAGCTTTACCCTTTGTCTCTTTCATGCACGTAGAAAATAAAAGAATGGAGAGAAGAAATGTGTCTCCAAATGCTCAAAGGTTTAATTCTTTGTAACCTTGTAGCTGTTTTATTTATTCTTTGTAATTCTTGTAACTGTATTATTAATTATTTTTAATCCTCTTAACCCCTTCTGTACCGGCAATGTCCTTCTAACTTTATTCTGGCTACTATTAGACAATTTTATTCAGTTTCAAAAGCGAATCCAGCAATTGACAGGCTTCGAACTATCTCACATAACTCTTTTTGCTACCACAGATTCTTCTTAACCTGCACAAAATCCTCCGAATATGGCTAGAGTAAAATGATTCTAGTTGTATGTGAGTTATAGAGGTTAATGTTCAAGAATTTTGGACTACTTATGTGGAACAGGGTACAGTATAGTGTTTATTATTAATTCTTGTAACTCACCGCCTCTGTCCCCTCAGCTTAACCTGCCGAACATAGTGGTGGAGCGAGCCGGAGTGGTGCGTGGGAACGAGCCCAACCAACTACAGACCGGGTGGGGGGTGCGTGAGTTCGAAGCCTCGCGAGGTATCGACTTTGGTTCACCGAATCCTGTGATGCTCCGACTCCAACACCTTGACTACCAGCCATTCGAATATCACATCATGGTGGGTGGCTGCAGTACAGTAGACAGATTGGTTGCATAAACTGAAATAATTGAACGCTTAATTGTAGTAAAAAGGATACAAATATGAAACGTTTTAATCGGGTTCGTTTTCAAATTAGCACGAATAATCGCCGAAACGCTTTTTATGTGTACAGTATCTTTTTTTTTAGATTTCATTTTTTTTTACAGTGTAGTATTGTTAGCCTGGCAGTCAGTTTTATATCATAGTAGAGAGATAGTGACATTGTTTTAGAAGTGTAAGTAGATGAAGGTGTATATAATGGCAATATTCTTATGGATTGATGTCTTTAAATCACCTATCTCTGTGGCCGTTCATAATTACGGTATTACAGTATATGGTATTTATATTTAATTCTTGTAACTAATGTGGTACTTCTGATCTTATAACTTAGTTAGAACATGGTGTGTAAATTCTTCTTGTGATCCAAGTGAACAGCAAGAAGGGTGATCAGAAATAAGTGATGGTGTATTCTTTTAAATAATGAGTTAATTCTGTTCTTATAGTCCATCTAGAGCAACATGTGTAACAAATTTGTATCTTTAAGTTAAGCAAAAATACATTTGGCTAGGAATAAGTGGAAATATATTCTTTGAACTAAGGGGTACATACTTCTGATCTTATAGCTAATCTAGAACACCATGTATAAGTTGTTGTTGTGTTGCAGGTGAACAACAAGAGAGGTGCTCAGAAACAGGTGACGGTGCGGATCTTCTTGGCTCCTCGGGACAACGAGCGGAGCCAGCCGATGCTCTTCATGGACCAGCGTCTGCTCTGGACTGAGATGGACAAGTTTACCCTCCTTTGTTAGTATAAGTTTTCTATAGTTGAGATGAAGAGGATTAAATGTATTATTATACAAACAATAATACAGTATAGTCTTCTGGTGGTGCTAGTCTAGTTTGGTATTGTTGATGAAGGTTTGTACCTTCTTCTATCTATCTATTGCCGGATGCCGTGATCCCCCCTGGTGATCTGAGAGGCATATCATTGACTGACCTGAGTCCATGCAGATGTGGTAGAAAATGCTTCCAGGCCCGGTCTAATACCCTGAATTTAGTCTTTAGGTTGTATTTTCTATGGGGGATAGAGAACATTGAGAAGCTGTTTTGTGATGTTTTCATCCTGGAAGGACATTCCAGCTAGCTGGAAACAAATATGTATTGACCACTGATGGTCTAGTGTACTGGTAACTCCATAACTCAAGTGAGGACCTGGAGGCTTATGTTCTGAGAACTCGGATGAACTAGTAGTTCCACAAGAGCTAAACTGCTTCCTATCGATCATGTCCCTGCTACGGTACATAGTGCAGTTGTTTAATGTCCTCTAGCAATGTCGCTTCTGGTCTAATGGTTATAGGTAGATAGTGACAGGGGCAGGCTGATGGGCTGGTCTATCATAAGAGATGTAACAGAGCTGTGGATTGGTCCCGGTGGCTGTTACACATTATGGAGGCTGAGAAAAAACCATAGGGAAAGTAGCCGACTGGTGGATAGACTGGCAGCGCTAGAGAACATAGCCAACTGGTGGGGGAATATCAATTGTATTAACTATAACTAAAGTAGCCTAGCTTCTCAAAAGATCATGATACAGTATTTTGCCTTTATATTTGTGTATCTATTAATTACCATCATGATACTATTCTCTCTATCTTTATTTTGTTTTTGTGTTTGTGTATCTATCTATTAATCTATCAACTGACTTGGCCTGTCCCTCACAGTGAAGCCTGGGTCGAACCACATCGTGCGGTCCTCCAAGGACTCCTCTGTCACCAACATCAACGAGTTCACTTTCAGGGACCTGGAGCAGGGGCGACCAGGAGAACCAGGTACATTGTGTGTGTGTGTGTTAGTTCACCTTCAGGGACCTGGAACAGGGATAACCAGGTAAAGCAGACCAGGTACTGTGTGTGAGTGTGTCGGTGTGTGTCCTCTGTCCCTAACACCAATGAGTTCAGTGAGTTCACCTTCAGGGACCTAAAGCAGTGAAGCAAGTAGAACCAGGTACTGGGTGTCTGTGTGTGTGTATATGTTATGCCTGTATGTTGCCAGTACCACAATGCTCCTTTCAGTACTTAAAAGTTTTTCTTCAATATATTATTCCATTTTCTTGCACTACCAGCTGCTCTTTTCACCTAACTTCCATACATCTTTCTTGGTATTCTGTCCTCATGCATTCATTGAACATGACCTTGTCCTTCGGGGCTGCCCTATAAGAGCTCTGCTGTGGAGCTCATGTGGTCTTGCTGAACTGGTGAAATAGTGAGAAATGTCTGCGTGTCTTCACCTTCCTAGATTTGTTTACCTGCTGCCCTTCCCTATCTATCTCGTCTTGATTAGTTGTCCATCTAGTTATAATCCTTCGGGCCAGCCTTATGTGAGTTCTTTTGGGGAACTCAGTGATCTGGTTAAACTAATGTATTGAAAAATAAACATGGCTGAACCACCTAAAAGTAATTATCTTTATCCACTAACCACTCCATATTCAATGCCCAGAGCTTGCTCTTTCATACCATAAGACTAATAATATTCCCTATTACTTAGTCCATCTAGCCTGTTCACACCAGCTGCCATTCTGACATAGCTCATATTCACAGCTCTCAGTTTCATTTTACAGTACCACATTCTCTTTGTTTATTTAATCATCTTCTTCCAGGAACCCCCGGCAACTCTGAGTTTGACTTTTGTGGGTGCGGGTGGCCCCAACACCTGCTGCTGCCCAGGGGGAAACCCGAGGGCATGGCCTTCCAACTCTTCGTCATGGTCACTGACTTTGACAAGGACAAGGTGAGTTTGGTTTTGGGGTCTTGGTTTTTCACTTCATTAGAGTCACTGATTAGTTTGGCTTAAGGGGTTACTACTCGCTTTTTTTTGGACCCCCTTCTCCCTCATGTTTAGCATATTAGTTTTGAGGTCTTAAGATTTCCGTGCCGATAGTTTGTCAATTTTAAGACCTTTTGCCTCATTTCTTCGTCAATGTTAAGACCTTTCGTGCCATTTAGGTGTCAATTTTTTCCTGGCGAGTGATAGCGAGCCTGTAATATTAGAAGGAACCGGCCTTTGGCCGGGAAATGTTTTCTACCGAAAAATGTACAAATTTATCTTGAAAGGGGTCTAGGGGGTGCTATTTTAAGCTTGATGGAGGTCTAGCTAGGAAACTCAAAAATATATAAATTAATAAATACATAGACCAAAACCCAGCACTACCCCCTTAAGTGGTTGGTTCATTCAGCTTCCCATTAAAAGTATGACAGGTTAGATTTGGTTAAGTTAGATGCATGTAAAACCATATTTGCCTAGATTAGCCTTCTCATTCATCATCATGGTCACCGAGAATGAGAAGGATAAGATGAGTTTTCGTGTACGACTTTGATCAGGTCTAACAGCAACAATAGTCTATTCGCTGAAAGTGGGCGAGAAATCATGACCTCTAACCTCTAACTAAGAAAATTACTAGAGTAATCGAGCTAATATTTCTACCATTTGGGCAGAGTCAGTCAATAGATGTGGAAATTTACAACCAATTTGCTCTAGCCCTTTTCGAGTTACAGATGATAGAGGTTCTGATTTCTCGCCTACTTACAGCGAATAGACTATAGTTTAACCTCCCTGGGCTGGTTATGTTGGAGCTGGTTATTATTAGAGTGAGACGTGCTTCAGTTGCGCTACATAATGGACTTTATGGTACCAGTCTCTCTCCATGTCTTGGAGGTTAGTTTGATCTATTACTTATTTTTTTATTGAGGCTTTCGATTGCTATTGCCATTTTCGAGCAAAGTAGTTTTAGTAAACAAAAAATCTTCCCCCAAACCCCCCTTGAAGCTAAAGAACGCCCGCCAGTCCCTTTTGAAGCTAAATGTGTACAATTATTGGTTCTTGATTATTCTTTTGTGTTAAAAGTATGAGAGTGCAGGAAATGATGGCAATCGATAGACCGAGGAAGACCTGAAATGAGGTCTTGAGGAAGGATCTGTGCTCTAATATACCAGATAGGGATGCTGCAGGGAGGGGGCTGTGCAGCGTGGAGGGTGGCCATCAGGCGACCAAGACATAACTTTGATAATCGTGAAAGTGCCGATCAACTGATACCGATGCCGTTGAGGTGTTTTGGTCACCCATAACATTGCATAAATATAGATAATAAATAGCAATTGGGTATATATATGGATCGAGTCATTAAAGAAATACAAGGAAGAGCGGTGGAAGTTGGTGTACCGCTGATTAGGGAGGGAAACGAGTGGAAGTTGCCTGTACTGCTGTTTGCCGATGATACTGTTCTGATGAGCAATAGTGAATGGGAGTTGCAGGGTCATGTTTGGAACAGTGTGAAAAACGGAAAGTCTTGTTGTGGTGCTGTCTTTTTGTAACACTTAAGGCTGGTGTGGTTGCAGATACTGTAGGTGCAAGGGGACTCTGTTGAGTCTTGCTGAGGCACGGTTAGCACTACAGTATACCAACATTAGCCACAGTGATGACTTAGTGGGGCAGTGCTGTGGCGGGACTTTATTGTACTACAGTACACTCCAACTACTGAAAGGCAACCTCGTTTGAGCCGTTACAATGCATGTAATGGAAAAATGACGTTAAACCAATGTATATATGTATGTATGTATAGAGGGTGAGGTGAGGTTGAATAGTCAGGCTATGGAGAATGTCAGCTCATTTAAGTATTTGGGCAGTGTTGAGTAAAGATGGGAGTATGGGATGAAGAAGTGCGGGAGAGGGTGCAACAAGGGATGAGGGTTGTAGGAACGCTGAAAGCAGTAAGCAGTAACAAGAAATAGGGTGGTCAGCATGGAAGTAAAGAAGTCCTTGCATGACAGTGTGGTAATCCCGACTTTAACCTACAGGAGTGAAGCATGGAGGTTGGGGGAGAGACTCATACCAAGAGTGAGATGGGTGGAAATTAGTTACTTGAGAAGTGCGTGCGGAGTTACATGGAGGGATAGACAGACAAATGAGGAAGTACGAGAGAGGTGTGGTGTGGATGTAGATGTGCTGGAAAGTGTGTAAAGGAACACCTTGAGATGGTTTAGCCATGGGGAACGTATGGGAAGTGAGAGAATGACTAAGGGAGTGTATGAGAGTGAGGTGGAAGGACAGAGAGGGAGAGTAGACTGAGTGAGAGGTGGAAGGATGGACTCTAGAAGTATATGAGCGAAAGTGGTGCTGGATAGGAAGAGGGGCGTCGGCTGATTGGGGATAGAGGTGCATGGGGGTGTTTCTTTCGTGGCCACCCCTTCGGGGATCACGGCGTCCGGCAATAGATAGATAGATAGATAGTCTATTAGAACATCCAAAATCCTGAGTATATACCATAACTAATATTGTTGTTAACTTTATGTAGAACACAAAATATTTTATCCCATTTTGTAATGCCACAGAGAGGCGTAAAAGGCCTCCGTCGAACACTGTCAATCTTCCAGCCACTCCAAACCCTATTCCTTCCTAGTCTCTCTCCCCCATGACAACTCTTTCAGCTGATCCAGTTCAAAAAATACATATGTTACATTTTGTTTTCTCATGGCTCAGGTGTCCCAGGCAAGCACTGAGAGTCGGTGTACCAACGGTGTGTCCTTCTGCGGAATCCTTGACAAGAAGTTCCCGGACGCCCGACCCATGGGCTTCCCCTTTGATCGCCGCCCCCCACCCATCCTCATGGATGGAGCAGTCACCAGCGCCTCAGACTACACCCGCCTCGACAACATCCTCATGCGCGACATCACCATCACCTTCACTAACGAGGTTCTGCAGAAGTAATCAGAAGTGTAGAATATACATGGTATATAATTTGGGGTGTTGTTGGAGTAGCGGTAATAGTTTGAACTGTTATAGTATTAGTAGTAGTAGTCTGCTACTACTAGGCTGCCTGGCCGAACAGCCCCGAATGGTAGTAGTTATAGACCTTGGTATTATCAAATGGTAAACATGGTATTAAAATATAAAACTTGAAAACGAACTAAAAAGTAACTGATCAAATCAATATAACAAACTCATCAAAATATAAACTTTCGAAACGACAACACACTAAAACAAACTCTATTGTGGAAAAATGCATTTAAATTTATAGGAAATTTAACTTTGAAAACAACATGTTAACTCTTTGGAGTGTTGTTGAAGTACCGGTAATAGTTTGGACTGTTGTTGGAGTACTGTACCTGTAATAGTTTGGAATGTAATAGTAGTAGTAGCAGTAGTAGTAGTTATAGACCTTGGTGTTAGCATATGGTAAACATGGTATATAATTTTGAGTGTTGTTGGAGACTTGGAGTACCGGTAATAGTTTAGAGTGTTGTAATCATAGGGATGGCTGCACAAGTAATGGTACACAGTTAACAATATTCTGTTGTTTTTACAGTCACAGGATAGGCAGCCGTATTGCCAACATAGTACCATCACTTTAATGGTTACAAGCATAGCTAACCATCTATATTTCTAGTTCTTTACTTAACTATATAGTGGACCTTGGTGATCCCTGGTCTCTGGGTCTTCTCCTGGGTGACCCAGATGTGTGTGAATTTGTGTGTTTTTTTGTGTGTTCATTGTTTTCTGTTGTGTTCTGTTGTCTCTGTTTGGGCTGTGACTCGAGTCGGCCACCCCCAGAAAAAAAAGGAAAAATGGGGAATGAGCCTGAGTACATACATATTTATACTGTAGGCTATACAGTAATTATGTTGACTCGTGCTTTCCCTGTAAATCTATTTGTATTAATATCACTCCAACACCAAACACTTCCCAATTAAATTGAATGAAAGGATGTGATCCACGCCAGTAATTAGGAAAACTGAACTATGAAATATGTTCTCTCCACCAACCAACTCTACTCCTAAAATCGATTAATGAAATTAACAGACCTATGTGGCAGTCCGGGGATTCGAACCTAGGATGCTCACACCGAAAATCAACACACTATGCACTGCACCACGAAGACAGTGACAAATCACCAAGAGGACAGTAAATTCACTATCCATTGAATGTTTATTTGGAGAAATTTCTGTATATCCACATGACAATAAACAAATATTTTCTGTTATCTGGGAATAGATTCTCCATATGTATCAGGCACTTTTTATGTAGACATACATACACATGCATGAATCCAAACCCATTTTAACATAATTAACATTTTCATGTATTTCTTATGCATGAACACATATTGAACGCTGTATTGTTTATGCTGAGATACTGTTTCACCACATATCTTGAGTTAGAACATTGTGAATCATAATATACAGCAGTAACTAAATGAGTTAAGAAAGTAACTTTAACATAAATACTCATGGTTGTAACCACCAGAAATACATGAAGCCAAGTTTATCATATAATTTCATTAAAGTACTGAACTGATGTATATTATGATTCAAGCCAACTATATGTAGCACTCGTAGATGACACAATTAGTTTGTTTTCATAGTCACTATGATCTGATACATGTGATGCGTTAGAATAGTACAATGAACTATGCTGTAAGTTCATGTTTATTATTCTCTTCTTTTATCTTCATATTTTGTCAAGAAGGGCCCGGAGCTACACTGTATTTACCTGTAATAAAAATGTGTGTATAACTAATTAAAATTTTGTCTTGTTCTTTGTTATATATTAATACATACAGTAGTAGTAAACAATATAGAACAACATATGATTAATCAACACTCTCTCAAAGGGTGAGGGCTGGTCCTATCCTGAGTGAGGTTTGACTTCCTCTACTGTACCTTAGCTGTTTCTGTCTGTCTCTTTTCCTGTACTACTTTTCCTTCTAGGTGTTGGCGAGATCGCCCGATTGAGTGGCACTGCAAGAGTGGGGACATTGGCCTGGGGGTGCAAGCCCGTGGGCTGATGATCCCTTCGACCTGCTGCCCTCTCAGAGACAGATCTCATTTCACCCTGGCCCCTACGGGGGCCCGAGCATCTGGAGCAGCTTCGGTCTACCAGACTCAGGACTGCTTGGCCAGGCAGTCTGGGGAACTACAGCAACAACAACACCATAACTCTTTAATAACTATAACAAATCCTTTCATTTATTTAATATTTGTTTATTTTCCAATTCAACCTTCGGACAAAGGCATGATCACTCAGTATAATGAAGACAGGAGGTTCTTACTCCAGATAGTGAGTTAGACAGGCGGGTGTTGCAACCGGCTTGTTCATAGTCTAACATTCATTGATGTACGACGCCTGGTTGCCTCCCATCGGACCACTGCAGCTCAGATGTCTCGAAGCCGCATCGCCACTGTCACTTCTCACAATCACGGACAACTCTCTCTCGCTAACGCCACCTATTGAGCTTGTCATTTACTCTCCATTGCATGCTTTGAATATAGGAATACTCATAGGATGCCAAAGTATTTTGGAAACAGCAGCGAGGATGTATTTCATGGTGTGTCAGTGAGCTTTGTCGTAATGTACTGAAACCAAGTACTGTACTGCATACATTCCATCCCAATATTATCTTCCCATTCACACAACAGGATTTGAACCCGGGACATTAAGATAATTAGTCTAGTAGCAAACCACTCCACCACACCTACCCTGGATACTCTTAGCCCATTTTTTGACATTGCTGTCATGTGGGACTCAAAGGGTTAATTGAGATTCTAGATGGTCCTTCCTAAACTCACCATAATTCCCTCCTTGGTCTAAAGGGAAGATATAAACCAAGGAAGATATGGAGTGATGGTGTATAAAACACTGTGAAAGACTAACAGGGGCTTCAGCTCCATGAGAGTGAAATGTATGCAAGGGATAGAGAGGATAAAGCGAGATGGAATAAATTGCTATCTGATGTGGAATGACACAGACCAAGCACTTGTGAAGGGGTCGGGGTTAACCATCACTGGGGCCTGATAACAGAAGGGAGGACGTGCGAGTGGTTGGTGTGACGGAGGAAGATGCAGGGGACAGGGTGAGATGGAGGCGAGTGATCCACTGTGGCGACCCCTAAGAGGAACAGCTGAAAGAAGGAGAAGAACTTGTGTTGGGTCATTGCTATTCCAAACAGCATGAAAGAGAGTATGTGAGTGAAAGAATTGTGGAAGTTGGTTGATGTCATTATCATCGTCATCATCCAACACCCTGTTCCAGAGGAAGAGCCCCAAAAGGGATGGCCATGACAGAAACTGCCTCCAGGGTCCCAGACATGCCTCCACTGACCCACTCCACAGTGCCATTTCTACTAAGTGGATTATGATCCTTAACCCGGGAACTAGGGAAGACTCATAAGAGTTCCCCCGGCGGACTGCGGGAAGACTCTTAACCTAACAAGTGCGCATGGGGGTAATTGGAAACGTCCCCCTGTGCTGACGTATTTGAGGTGTTTCCGTCACTAAAATATTCATTGTACCATTAATAGCATTAATACTTATCCATATGCGCCTATTATGGGTTGATTATAAAGGTATTAACCTGAAACAACAATAAAACGAGTGAAAACAGCGTTTGGATGGTCAAAATCGGAGATATAGCCCGCGAGTTGTATAATGTATGGGTGAGGCAACCTGCTTTCCCGCCAATTTCCCCCAAGGCCACTGAGACACAGACGATCGATACTCTCTCTCTCTCTCTTGCACTCGCTTGCCATCAGTGATGACAACACCCTGCTTGCAACTCGCTAATGTTAGCACGAAAATATACCTCAGAATAAGGGAATAACAGGGAAAATAGGTGATAACTGAAGGAGAGGAGGAAAGTGGGGAAGGAGGGGAGGTAGAGGACTGAGATTTTGCATGGCCCAGGGGCCAATTTTTTTTTTTTTTTTTTTTTCGATGTCAAAAGTTGATTTTTTTTTTCACTCACTCATAAGAGTCTCCCCGCAGTCCGCCGGGGGAACTCTTAAGAGCCTCCCCGCAGTTCCCGGGTTAAGAGTCGGGGGGGGGGAAAAAAATCAATTTAAAACACCGACATTTTTTTTTTTTGCCCCTGGGCCATGCAAAATATCACTCCTCTACCTCCCCTCCTTCCCCACTTTCCTCCCCTCCTTCAGTTATCACCTATTTTCCCTGTTATTCCCTTATTCTGTGGTATATTTTCGTGCTAACATTAGCGAGTTGCAAGCAGGGCATTGTCATCACTGTTAGCAAGCGAGTGCAAGAGAGAGAGAGAGAGAGTATCGATCGACAGTGTCTCTCCAGACTTGGGGAAAGGAGGTTGCCTCAGCCATACATTATGTAACTCCCGGCCTGTATCGCCGATTTTGACCATCCAAACGCTGTTTCCACTTGTTTCATTGTTGTAACAGGTTAATACCTTTATAATCAACCTATAATAGGCGCATATGGAGAAGTATTAATGCTATTTATGGTAAAATAAATATTTTAGTGATGGAAACAGCTCAAATACATGCGCACAGGCAGAGATGTCTCATACCCCCCATGCGCACTTCAGAGGTTAACACTGAAGGAGGAGACCCAGAGCAATCCTTCACCCAGATGACAGTTCCACCACTGTTTTGCCCCAGCCTTATCAGGGCTTTTGCCCAGTAGGCTGTAGACAAATAGTTTTTATTATTATTACCACTGTTTTGCTATTTTATTTACCACAGTGGGGCCCTGGCTGGAAGCATACCAAGCACAGGAATTTTCTGAAGATAGAAACCAGTGGTCCACTGCTCCAGAAGCTGATTGCACCACCAAAGTGGCGGGTGGTGGGGTCGCCGCATCCCTACGCCAGAGAGAGAAAGGCCGACTTGTGGCAGTAGGCTGTGAGAGTAAGACACTAGGGAACCATGGGGCACACCATTATGGCCCCACTGCCTTCACCACTCTTAGGAAAAAAGTTAGAAATAAGAATGATGAAAAAGGTAAAGTCAGAAACTGGCTATGGGAAGTAGAGGACACCAACCTTCACTCTGATAGATCTAGCCCACCACATTAATGGTTTGATGTCCTCGTGTTTTGTCTTTCTTTCCTTTCCTTTTTTTTTTTTTACTTTATCTTTTCTTAGCATCTTGTACTTCTCTTTGCAGGATGCGGCTGGTGAATAACATAAAATTATATAATAATTATCCCGCACGGTGTACTGGATGCCGAGGCCAATTTCAAAAGATGGAGAGCGGACAAGTAAGTAAAGGATCATGAGTTAATATATATAAAAACAAGATTTTACACAGTACAGTAGATTAGGACTTGGAAAGGTAGAAAAACGTAGTATATACCCATGTGCAGTATGCAGAGAACAGGTGGGTGCAAACTCAATTCACTTTAGCATCTGTCGCTTCTGGGTACACCTCAGGAATATGCAAGCCCTACCTGGGCTTCTAACCTAGCTGAAACACATTACAAGACCTTGCAGACCATTCAAAACAAAGCCCTAAAAATCATCACAGGCTGCACAGCTACTACACCTACAGATAACCTACATCAAGAAACCAAAGTCCTCAAAGTCAAAGACCACCTGGACATGAGAGGCACTCAATTTCTGGCTGCAGCCTCCACAAACCAACACCATCAACTACACTACATGGCAGAACACCCACAGACACCAAGGAATATCGAAACAACACCTAGCACACTATATCACTCACAAATACTGTCATCTCTCCCTCCCTGCCCACCCAAACAAGCTTCCAGAAGCATATTCATACTCATATCTCTCGCCGTTCCATCCAATCACTCAAAGGCAACACGCAGCTGCAGGCATGACTTACCAAAATCCATCCTTCTGAATCCTCCCTTCCTCGCGAGGACAGAGTCCACCTGGCCAGGCTGAGATGTGGGCACCATCCACTGAGCTATCAGAAGAGGCTGGATAAATCCGTTTTCGACACCTGCACAGGACGCAACACAGCATCCCATACTATTAAACACATCATAGACCTGCATTCCACACAATTACTTACGACAACAACACTCCTTGAGAGCCCTGTGGGAAAGCCTGATCGATCGTGGCCATGGCCTTCCTTAGGGACTGTTCGGCCAGGCAGCCTAGGGAACAACAACAACAACCACAGTATAAAAAAACACCATCATCACCACCATTACACCAACAACAACAACAAAAGCACCATCACCACCATCCATGGTCCTTTCCGGTCATTCCATAGCTGCAGTTGTGGACGGCCATCGTTCACTTCCTCATCCTATCAACTTTGGTGTTCCTCAGGATTCTGTCCTATCTCCAATTTTATTTCTAATTTTCATAAATGATCTTCTCAACTGTACCTCCAGTCCTATCCATTCATATGCAGACAACTCTACCTTACACTACTCAACTAGTTTTCCAGAATGCCCCAGCCAGCAATCCCTCAAAAACAAACATAATGAAGCCATACAACACTAATTATTATCTTCTGATCTAACTTCCATTTCCAATTGGGGCAGAGAAAACCTTGTGACCTTTAATGCTTCCGAAACCCAATTTCTCCATCTATCTATCTACCTGCCATGAACTCCCAGAGGACTATCCCTTATACTTCAACAATACAAAGATCAACCCTTCACCTTCTCTCAGTATTCTCGGTGTTTTTTTTTTTTTTTTTTTTTTTGTTTTTTTTTGAAGGACCATATTGTAGGAATTGGTTTTTACACCATACCCGAAAGAGGATTTATGGAGCTCCGATCTTACTCTCAACCATCTGAACAATTTTACCAACACACCTAAACTTCGTTAGATGCGGAAATAGCCTCACGAAAATATCGAGCCCTGGTGGGGGCACGAACTCTCGACCCTTGGGTTGTGAGGCAGACACCTTACCAGTTAGACCAATAGAGATATCCCACTTGGCCTGGTCGGCTCAGGGTATTTCCGCATCCGATCTGTTTTAGGCTAGCCTATTTTCACTGACTTTACACTACTTCACCTTCCGGGAAACGAAAGCTCCGAACAGAGAGTAGCCGAATTGACCGAGAGTCCGTCAGAGAGCTGAACGGGAATGGTGAGTCAACTTCACTGAGTGGTGCATACACGCACCTACTAACTGCCCAGTTGGCAACTCCACAACCCAACCCAAGTGCATCTCACATACACTCCCTCCTCTCTCCTATCCCCTTCCTTGTCCTGTAGGAATTGGTTTTTAAACCATACCCGAAAGAAGATTTATGGAGCTCCGATCTTACCCTCAACCATCTGAACAATTTTACCAGCACACCTAAACTTTGTTAGATGCGGAAATAGCCTCACGAAAATATCAAGCCCTGGTGGGGGCACGAACTCTCGACCCTTGGGTTGTGAGGCAGACACCTAATTACCAGTTAGACCAATAGAGATATCCCACTTGGCCTGGTCGGCTCAGGGTATTTCCGCATCCGATCTGTTTTAGGCTAGCCTATTTTCACTGATTTTACACTACTTCACCGTCCGGGAAGCGAAGGCTCCGAACAGAGAGGAACAAGCCTGAGCCGAATCGACCGAGAGTCCGTCAGAGAGGTGAACGTGAATGGTGAGTCAACTTCACTGAGCGGTGCACAACATGCACCTACTAACTGCCCAGTTGGCAACTCGCTTGGGCGGCTGGCAACTCCACAACCCAATCCAAGCGTGTCTCACAACACCCCCTGTACTCTCCTATCCTCTTCCTTGTCCTGTAGGAATTCCTACAGGGTTTATTCCTACAGGACAAGGAAGAGGATAGGAGAGAACAGGGAGTGTAGTGAGAACTCACTTGGGTTGGGTTGTGGAGTTGCCGGCCGCTCAAGCGAGTTGCCAACTGGGCAGTTAGTAGGTGCGTGTTGTGCACCGCTCAGTGAAGTTGACTCGCCATTCCCGTTCATATCTCTGACTGACTCTCGGTCGATTCGGCTCAAGCTTGTTCCTCTCTGTTCGGAGCTTTAGCTTCCCGGAAGGTGAAGTAGTGTAAAGTCAGTGAAAATAGGCTAGCCTAAAACAGATCGGATGCGGAAATACCCTGAGCCGACCAGGCCAAGTGGGATATCTCTATTGGTCTAACTGGTAAGGTGTCTGCCTCACAACCCAAGGGTTCCGTGTTCAAGCCCACACCAGGGCTTGATATTTTCGGGAGGCTATTCCCGCATCTAACAAAGTTTAGGTGTGCTGGTAAAATTGTTCAGATGGTTGAGAGTAGCCTAAGATCAGAGCTCCATAAATCCTCTTTCGGGTATGGTGTAAAAACCAATTCCTACAATATCACCACTCTTGCTAAGGCGGCCTCACAGGAGCTGGGTTTGCACAACTGCCTCAAGGGGTTCTTTACCTCTGCACAACTTCTTGCTCTGTACAGGGTCACAATGCGTCCTTGTATTGAGTATTGTTCACATGTGTGGAGAGGATCCTCTCACACAGCACTTCTAGACAAAGTAGAAAGGAAAGCATTTCGTATCATTAACTCTCGTCCACTCACCGACTCTGCAATCTCTCTCTTTGCTGCAATGTTGCATCTATAATAATAATAATAATAATAGTTCTTAAAGCTAGCGCATGCTAAGCTAGCTAAGGATAGCTCAATAAGGCCGATTAGGCGTATTTCCATTGGGGTCCTGTACTACTACCCCATCCCTTTGCTCATGAGGGATGGTAACGACTCAGTGCTTGTGAAAAATCTTTAATGCGCCGAGCGTGGGCGCAAACCCGGGCCTTCTGGGTGGAAGTCCGAGACCCTAGTCACTACACCAAGCGAGCCGCTATTCTATCGCTATTACAATAAACAGTGTTCCTCAGAGCTCTCTCAATGTATACTACCTCCTCTACGTAGGATATGTAGTACCCGTCTTGCAACACAATCCCACCCCTACTCTGCAGCCTACAGCTCTCCAACTCCTGAGTGAAATGATACTCCCAATCTTTCTTATATTCAACAGCTGAGCTCTGGAACTCTCCCTGAATCCATGTGTCCAGATATTTTGGCTCTAACATTCCTTGATTTTGGCCCTATCACTTTCAACTCTGGGAGAGGCACTCGTTACAGGCAGTTTTGCCTTTTGTCTCCCTCGTCCACATAGGAAAAAAAAAAAATATATATATATATATATATAGTCATTATTCTCCCTTTAGTACAAGCCCCATCACCCTGAGGAACACAATGTAGCTGTAGGGGGGCTTATATTTAAGAGTATAAATGCGTGCGACAGAAATTAAAATATTATAGTAAGCCATATAATATAAGGTTTCTTTTATGATAAGTGTACTGTAGAAAACTTAATTAATGGATGACTAGTATATTTTAATAGCAATATCTCGTCCTGGCAAAACTTTTATACTAAAGAAAGAGGACACCACCAAAACTTACCTAAGGATTGCCATATAACTTGGTTTCTCACCTGGATGACGGTAAATTTGTTTATTCATGTAACTCGTGTATTTGTGAGATATAATTCCTATTAACCCGGGAGCTGCGGGGAGACTCTTAAGAGTTCCCCCGGCGCACTGCGGGAAGACTCTTAAGAGTCAGAGAAAATAAAAATCAACTTTTGACATCGAAAAAAAAATATTTTTTTATATTTTTTTTTTTTTATTTTTTATTTTTTTTTTGGCCCCTGGGCCATGCAAAATCTCAGTCCTCTACCTCCCCTCCTTCCCCACTTTCCTCCTCTCCTTCAGTTATCACCTATTTTCCCTGTTATTCCCTTATTCTGAGGTATATTTTCGTGCTAACATTAGAAATCCGATTGGAGGGTGTGGTCATCACTGATAGCAAGCGAGTGCAAGAGAGAGAGAGAGAGTATCGATCGACTGTGTCTCAGTGGCCTTGGGGGAAATTGGCGGGAAAGCAGATTGCCTCACCCATACATTATACAACTCGCGGGCTATATCTCCGATTTTGACCATCCAAACGCTGTTTTCACTCGTTTTATTGTTGTTTCAGGTTAATACCTTTATAATCAACCCATAATAGGCGCATATGGATAAATATTAATGCTATTAATGGCACAATGAATATTTTAGTGACGGAAACACCTCAAATACGTCAGCACAGGGGGACGTTTCCAATTACCCCCATGCGCACTTCAGAGGTTAATTATAGCCTTTGTGTTTGCTTGGAGGATAATTACAGTATATCAATTCAACCAGAGTTGCGTGGGAATATTTGTAATAATCTTTTGAACATGATCGTGGAAAATGGATCTTACAATTTGGTATTGAATGGAATATTTTCTCCTAAGTTGGATTTCTCCATGTCCTAAATATAAATAGGAAATGGTTAACTGTTCTTTATCATGCCATAATGGAATGGATTAAAGCATGGACTCTCGTCCTGACTCCATGGTTTGATCCTGGATGAGGGAAAAATAAAAATGTATTCGTGTAATACACACGTAATTGTCAGTTATACTACATATTAATGGAATCTTCGTGCTTGCCTGGCGGAGAATTATATGAAATCAATTCAACCCGAGTTACGTGGGAATAGTTGTAAAATCCTCTGGAATATGGGTCCTACAACTTGGTATGGAATGGAATATTTCCTCCAAAGTTGGATCTCTCCGTATCCTAAATATATATTGGAAAAGGTTAACTATTCTTAATCACGCCATGTTGGATTGGGTTAAACTTTTAAAGCGTGGACTCTCGTCTTGATCGTCCGTGTTTCGATCCTTGATGAGGGTAAAAACATGTATTCATGTAACTCATGTGTATTTGTGATATACATGTATATTATAAAAGCACTTACAAAATAGAGAACAAAAAACACACATGTATACTACACACACACAAATCCACTCACAAAAACATGTACTGGTCGCAAAATGTAATTAATACTGTACTGAATAATATCAAAGTAGAACCTGTTAGGCCTGTTTACGAAGCTCCGTGGGCAGTAATTAATGACGCTCGGATTAGATGTTTGTCCGTTCATTACAAGTAGGACAGAAATCGTATACCTTATCCTATTTAACTCTAAAAGGGCTAGAGCAAATGGGTTGTAAATTTCCACACTTATTCACAGGCGACGTATTATTCTAAAATGGTAGGAATATGAGCTTGATTACTCTAGTCATTAACGTAAGAAGTGCGCATGGGGGTTATGAGACACCACACTCCTGAGCTGACGTATTTGAGCTGTTCCCATCACTAACATCGTTATTTTACCATAAATAGCATTAATACTTATCCATATGCGCCTATTATAGGTTGATTATAAAGGTATTAACCTGTTACAACAATAAAACAAGTGGAAGCAGTGTTTGGATGGTCAAAATCGGCGATACAGGCCGGGAGTTACATAATGTATGGCTGAGGCAACCTCCCTGCCCTCCACCCCTCCCCTTGTCTGGAGAGACACTGTTCCGCAATAGTCTCTCTCTCTCTCTCTTTCCCACGCTTGGTAACAGTGATGACATCGCCCTGCTACCAACTCGCAAATGTTAGCACGAAAATAGACCACAGAATAAGGGAATAACAGGGAAAATAGGTGATAACTGAAGGAGGGGAGGTGGAGGAGTGATATTTGGCATGGCCCAGGGGCAAAAAAAAGTAAAATAAAATAAAAAAATAAAAACAAAAGATTTTTTTTTTTTTTTTGGGTGTTTTAAATGGATATTTTTTTTCCCTTACTCTTAAGAGTCTTCCCGCAGTCCGCCGGGGGAACTCTTAAGAGTCTCCCCTCGGTTCCGAGTTAATGGGACAGTTGCTGTTTGTTTGGTCTATTAAATCATTTATTCATACGGTATATATTTGTTTAGTTTCCTCCCTAGACCTCCATCAAGCTTAGAAACACACCCCCTAGACCTCCCTTCAAGATAGATTTATAAATTTTTCGGTAGAAAAATGTCACGGCCAAAGGCCGATTCCTACTAAAATTACAGGCTCGCTTTCGCTCGCCAGGAAAAAAATCGACACCTAAATGGCACGAAGGGTCCTAATAATGACAAAAAAATTGGGTGAAAGGTCATAAAATCCCCAAACTAATGGAACCAAAGTCTTAAAATCTCAAAACTAGTGGGGCTAAACATTAGGGAGAAGGGGGTCCAGAAAAACGGTCTAGTCTCCCCTTAACCCGTGGAGCCCCAGCGATGCGTCTGCGATGTATGTAACGCACAGCCCCAGCGACGCGTCTGACGAGTCACCCTAATTGCTCCGACCGTAACCTCAGGTGTAGCCACTCGAGAGGGCTCAGATTTGTATGGGAACTGTGTACGTATCCCACGCAACCGTGCCGATGGTTGAAAACTCTCAAAGTCCACGTGCGTGCGCGTGAGCGCGCAATAACCTGCTTTTTGGGGTAATTGCCTTCAATTTTTATTCTTGTAAAATACGTTTTCGGGGGCTCTGTAGGACCATTCTTTAAGCTTTTTGAGCGGTTTTTCGTGGTTTTTCCTTCATTCCTAACCCATTCGCTATTGTTTTTGGAATAAAACCATTTTTGAAAACCGGCCGGGTTCTGGTGAACAAACAATACAAAACTAGCCGGGGCTCCACGGGTTAATGAGTTACAATAGATAGAGTTCACAATTACTGGCCTATCTATAATGAATGGACTGTAGCTGCTATCACACATCACTCATTTATCTCGGCACTTTATATCGGTGGGGAAAATACCTGTGTTCGCTATTTTGGGGGGGATGTTTTTGACGGATAGGTTTTTAGGATTGTTTTACGTGGTTTCACACTCTCATATTCATTCACAAATTTCACACACATACAGTATATATGGACATACATATATTATTACACTCACACATTCTTTTACTCCCTCTCTCTCTCTCTCTCTCTCACACACACACACACACTTTCATAATTTATGCCCACACGACATAGACACCCATACGTACACACTTTCTTATGCTCACACACACACACACACACACGCACACGCACACGCACACCTTTTATACAGTACAAGTAGTATACAGTAATTTCAAGCTCTTATAATACAACAGGCACTAATAACTGTAAAGGAGAGAGAGAGAGAGAGAGAGGTAAAGTAAAGTAAAGTAAAGTAAAGATATACCTCATGAACTCTCTCTTTCTCTCTCTAACTTCGAGTACCTCTCCAACTTCGAGTATCTCCCCGGAATGAATCGCAAGGGCTCGGAGATACTAACTATTCCTTGTAACTCACTCACACCACTCTCTCTCCCCCGACCTTGATCTACGCCCTTACTACGCCCCTACCCCCGCCCACCGTGACACCCGCGCGTAAAAACATCATTCAGTTACGGGAGCCAAACCAAAGGAAGGCCCACCATTATTTTTCCGCCCCTGTGTGATTGAAACGCGAATTTTTCTTCCATTTCCAATTTGGGTGCCGTGCTGACTGGTAATGAGTTAGTTTGGTTGTTTTGGGGGAGCTCGGTTGGTTGGGTTGATGGATATTTTGAATGTTTATATGTTTAGTTATGATAGTTTTGAAGGTTAATTGGTTGTTTGGGTGGGTTGATGGATATTTTGAATGTTTATATGTGTTTAGTTATGATAGTTTTGAAGGTTATTTTGGTTGTTTGGGTCGGTGGATGTTTCTATTGAATGTTGTGTGTTCAGTCATGATATTGTGGAAGGTTATTTGGTTGGTTGGGTGGATGTTTATTTTGAATGTTATAATGTTTAGTCATGATATTGTAGAAGGTTATTTGGTTGGGTGGATGTTTATATTGAATGTTATATGTGTTTAGTTATGATAGTTTTGAAGGTTGTTTGGTTGGCTGGATGTTTATATTGAATGTTATTATGTTTAGTTATGATATTATTGACAAACTTAACACAAAATAAGGCATTAACCCTTTCACTGCGGATGACGTTCTGGAACGTCCTAGCAATTTACAGCAATTTCCAGGCTTTAACCCTTTTGTTGCGGGTGACGTTCTGGAACGTCCTGGCAAGTTACAGCAATTTCCAGGCTTTAAAAGCCCGTAAAAAACGTAAAAATAGAGTGTCAGTGGGCGGGAGCGTGAGGGGCCCACCTCCGACCCTCAGAGCAGCGAGCGGCTCACTGAGGTTGACTGTGTCTCGCGCGGGTCTCTCTCTGTGTCTCACAACAGTGTAGCCAAGCGAGCGAGTGTTACCAAATAGCGGGTTTCCCGTGTTTCACTGGCACCACTGCGGGTGAACCAGACCACGTACGGGGCCCGTTCTGGTCTCATTTTGAAGCTATTTTTGCCTAGTTTTTGGAAGAATACACTTCATTTAATGCAGATGCTTGATTTATCATTCAGGAGTACCTGAACATGCCCTAAATAGCCCAAACATAGCCGCAGCCAATGGGTTAAAAGCCTGTAAAAAACGTAGCAATCGAGTGTCAGTGGGCGGGAGCGTGAGGGGCCCACCTCCAACCCTCAGAGCAGCCAGAGGCTCACTGAGGTAGACTGTGTCTCACACGGGTCTCTCACTGCCACTCACAACAGTGTTGCCGAGCGAGCGAGTGCTAATAAATAGCGGGTTTCCCGCGTTTCTATGGCACCGCTGCGGGTGAACCAGACCACCTACGAGGCCCGTTCTGGTCTCATTTTGAAGCTATTTTCGCCTTGCTTTCGGCAGAATACAGTTCATTTAATGCAGATGCTTGATTTATCATTCAGGAGTGCCTGAATATGCCCTAAATAGCCCAAAACACCCCGCAGAGAAAGGGTTAAAGTGATGTTCCCTGCATCAAGCAATAACTGTGAAGGAGAGAGAGAGAGAGAGTGTGAGAGTGAGAAAGAGATAGAGAGAGAGAGAGAGTGAGTTCAGGGTACAGTTATGGTAACACTCAGCTAACGTAATATTCCAAAATGTTTTCGTACCACAAGATTGCATTTTACGAAGAGCAGCAAGCTTAATGTACACACACACACACACACACACACACACGTATGAACGTACCAAGTGCGTTGATAATAAGTAAGGAGTATGGTTCACGTACCAATAAGGGGAGGCCTTTAGTTTGTTCAGTTTGTTCGCTCTCTAGGAAAACTTCGACACCTAAATAGGCCTATATATAAAATAACACTCACACACATAAACCTAACCACACGAAACTCACCCAACGCCAAAAACAGCGCTCCATGCATCCTCATTTATACACTTTCATTATTCATGTATTGAGAGAGAGAGAGAGAGAGAGAGAGAGAGAGAGAGAGAGAGAGAGAGAGAGCGTGCCGGCCAATTAAACCAGTCTCCCCAGAAACACTCATCCAAAAATATCAACAAGTATTCACAGAAAACGGAAACAGTGGGTTGAAAATGAGGTCTGGGTTTATTAGTCAGACAATATGGCTTTTTCGGGCTAATAACTGGCTTTTCTCTCTCTCTCTCTCTCTCTCTCTCTCCCTCTCCCTTGCTTTACACACATTCATATGTATATATACAGTATATGTATTGTATGCTTGTGTGTATGTGTGCTCCTATATTTATAGAACGTGACATTTGGCAGCGTATGTATTGTACGTTTCCCATCAAAATTAAGCCCCTTGTTGATTGGCCAGTCTCGTAAACTGCTCACCAAGAGGAGCGTTCAGTTGTTTCCATCATTGGGCTTGCCGTCTCGTAATTGCCAATTGGAAGATTCAACATGTTCAATCAGTGCCAGATGTTGCCATATGTTCTTAACCCCTTCTGTACCGGCGTCGTCTTTTTAATTTTATTCTAGCTTGAGCTGCGCCGGTCGAGTGGAGAGCACGCTCACATGAGAATCTGCTTGACCTGGGTTCGATCCCAGCCATGGCGGACATTTAGTGGGTGTGGTAGTACGTCCTAGCATGTTTCACATGCTCGCGCCCAGTCGGGGGACACTTCGACGACGTATGCAGACTAATAACACACATAACAAAGCCACTCCAACAGCTTCCTCTCTCTCCAACACCCCTTCTCCCCTCTCTACACTCTTCAGACAGTAGGAAAGTAGAAAGTAGATACGATGTGCCGTTGTTAAAGCTTATCCCTCAATACCTTCACCTGATGTGACCTAGCTATATGTAGACAATTTTACGCAGTTTAAGAAGGATCTGTGGTAGTAAAAAGAGTTAATTAAGTGAAATAGTTCGAAGCCTGTTAATTGCTGGAGGCCCATTTTAAACTGAATTAAATTGTCAAATAGTAGCCAGAATGAAGTTAAAAGGACGGTGCTGATACAGAAGGGGTTAATAGAACGTTTTGAATAATGAAATAATTGAACATTGCTAAATACCTGTTAATATACTCTTAAAACTTTCAGTACGGGTGACGTCTTTTCATTATATTCTGGCTGCTACTAGGTGATTTTATTCAGTTTAGGAAGGACCTCTTGCAATAAAAAGGCTGCGAACTATCTCAATTAATCATTTTAGCTACTACAGATCCTTTCTAAGAGGCTAAAAATTGTCTACGTACAGATAGAGTAAAATATAATAGACAACACCCGCACTGAAAGGGTTAAGATGCTAAAATAATAAGCGTAATATTTTGATTTATTATTATTATTATTATTATTATTATTATTCAGAGTACCTACTAACCTAACGACTAACAAAAATATATTTGGTCATCAGAAGAGGTTTAAAAATGGTAACCTTAATATGATGAAAATTACGCCATCGTGTTGAAGGGGTTAATCTTAATAAAAGTGTCTGACGGCAGCAGGAACACCATATAAATATTATATCGTCATCTAATTGGCTGCGTTAAAGTAATAACACGCTGAAGAGCAAAAACAAATGTAATCAAGAGTATAAATGGCGACACCCATTAAAATCAGTATAGAACGCAAACGAAACAATACCGGTACAATGCTTTATTACACACCAGATGCATCAAAGCTTGACATTAAAGGTTCAAATAGTCGAATTCATGTAACCTTATAATTATATGCAGAGAATTGGAGGCGACACAGACATTTCGCGTCTATAATAGTAGGAATTTGTGTATGCAATTACGTAGCCTATATTAGGCTAAATGTTTATATAATTGTGCATACTCATTCAGTGTAATGACATGCACATGCCATAAATAAGTTAATAAAAGACCTAATAGACCAACGCATTAACCCCTTCTGCACCATAACGCCTTTTTACTTTTGATGCTAGCTAATAGGCTACTAGGCCTATAAGCAGTTTAATGAGGGCCAATGTTGTTCAGTGGGTTAATTAAAATCATAGTTACTCCTTTGAGTCGTAGAGGTAAATCATACACTGAAGAAAATAGTCTAATAGTAACCAGAGTTTGATGAATATTACGTCATCCTGCTGAAGGGGTTAAGAATGATTGAGCGCACCTTCCCATACCGTGATAAACATATAGATAACAAATAATAGCACTTACATGCGCAATGAAAATAAAATACAGAATACAAAACTATAATACAAACAAGAAATAAAAAAAACTCCAAAAAGAAAAACATTGGAACGCGCACGCCAGCACAGGAGCATTGTGGGTAACAGGGTTGCCAATTTAGCTACTTTCCTGCTAGATCTAGAGGTATTTAATTCGATCTAGAGACAAATTTGTATAGTTTGTTTAGTTTGCAAGTTTTACATTTTAATCTAGCGATATGGTGGAGATTGAGTCATATTAAAGCGATACTAAAAAGATAATGGTATTATTCTAGCGATTTTTTGCATTTATTTACTATCTAGCGGACTTGATTATACCTTGGATTTGGTAACCCTGGTCGGTAAACGTCTTCCGCAAGAATGATGAAGAATCCTTTCCGACCAGCGTTGTTTTGGTTAATGTTTACCTCGCCCATGTGTTGTGTGTCGCGGAGAGAACGGCTCCCGTAAGATTAACCCAACATTCAGTGCCTCGTAGGGAAGACAGTGACCTCTAGACATACCCAGGGCCATGTTGAAATATCGGTGAGTGTGAATTATTAGAGTAAAAGTGGAAAACAGCATAAGGGTTTGCTCGTGAAGGAACAGCTGACAGAGGGAGGGAAGGTAGCTCCGTTTTCTTTTCACTATTTACCGGTGGTGCTTGTTAGTTATTGTTAATCATTACATTGTATGAAGACTACTGGGGGGGGGGGGGATAAAAGGAAATTCAAAGTCTCCTTAGCCTATTATTGTATCCCACAGCAGTCAAAATAGACGGGAAAATGATCGCGAGCTTCCCACTCGCCGTAATGTAAACAAAGTGGGCGTTACACAAAAGGAATAGGCCTACTGGCTACATCCTTGGGTAAAAATTGAAGAGACCACGGACAGCCTTTTTGACAAGAGTTGTGTTATCGGGCGTAGCCTATCACCTACCTCTGACTGGGTATATCCTAGTATTTACTATACCCCTTTGGCCTTTGAAAGGACATTAGCCTAACCTAACAACCTTACCTGGGAAAATATATCCGAAACTAGACCTACCACTAATTTTCCCATGGTTTTTCTTTTTGGTTTTAGCCTAGGTAGTTTTCATCAATCATCATTATGCAGTAGCCTAGTTGATATTAGTTACAATCCCCAGAAAATGTTATGATAATCTTCAAGGACACCTACATCCGCCTTATTAGCCTAGAAACAATTTATTAGGGAAAATAGGGACCAATAGACTCGCCATATTTTTCTCATTAGCCTATAGTCCGCATGGAGGAATTTCGTTATCGACACTTGAAAAAACACGATTTCACAGAAAAATACACCAAAAAGATGTCAAAGATGTCAAATAGCGGGGGTGTGGGCAGCAGCCCCCAGCCCCCCACCCATAATACTAGGATAGGTTAGGTAAGGTTGTTAGGTTAGGCTATATGTCCTTTCAAAGGGGTATTGGCTAGTAAACACTAGGATAGCCTATACCTCTGCATCCGATCTAGGAATTTTAATCGATTCCTCCCTTAAGTTTCATACACACATCTCTAATATTGTCCACAAGGCTGGAGGACTCGCCCATAGTATCCTAAGGTCAACTGTCAACCGGGATGCCTCCTTTATGATGCCACTATTTATTTCCCATATTCGTCCCATATTAGAATATTCTTCCTCTCTGTGGAACCTTGGGTATTTGGGGGACCTAAGACTACTGGAGTCTGTTCAGAGACGCTGGACTAAATCTATTGGGGGTCTCGAGAATCTTGATTATGGTGAGAGATTGAGGATATTAAACCTATTTTCCATTAAGGGTAGACTTCTTAGGCATGACATAATTAAGTACTGGCAAATATTTCACGGTCTCTGCTCAATTACTCCTGAAGATGTTTTTGATCGTCCCCAATATTTTGCAACCAGGGGTCACCCATATAAAATTGCTCACTCGAGATGCCAGCTTGAAATAAGAAAAAGATTTTTTAATCTTAGATATGTGTCTCTGTGGAACTCTTTGCCCACAGAATTGGTATCCCTGACTAACCTATTATCTTTCAAGGCTGCCCTTTCCGACTATCTTGCAGGAGTTTTATATGAATATTCATGATTTTGTTCTCGATGTCACACCTTCTGGCCTCCTCAACCACTTATACTTGTACCTTGTTTGTAAACGTAGCTGCTTATGATGCACTTTCCAGTCCATAGATTTCTATACTCCCTGTTTTTACTACAAATTTTAAATTATCTTTGGGCTGGCGCATCAGCAGTGTGTGGCTTCCGTGGACCCTGACCTACCACTTAGCTCTGGGGTCTGGGAAGCCCACCAGGTAAGAATACCAGGTAAGAATACCTGGTCAGAGGTAAGAAGAAGAGTCCTGTTGTAGTCTCCTTGAATGTTACCGTTTCATAGTTGTTTTGCATGGTTTGAGTGGAGGATTTGCATAAACTTACCCATTATCTATCACTAAAGATACAGCGTCCAATTGCGCCATTTATTGGGTGAATCGCGCTTTTACAGTAGGTAAGGGAAATTGGGGTAAAAAATTGAAGACAACCCGGACAGGTGGGATCTCATTTCTAATGGTAGTTTTGGGTCCCTATCATGTTATGCTTCATGGCTATATACCGGTACTTATTATCCACCGGAATTTTTTTCTTTTTCTTGGCTTTATTTTGTATTTTATTTTTTGCATTAACCTAACCTAACAGCCCCCAAATACATTGGTAACATTCAAGACAGCTAGAGCCGCCTTATTTACCAAGTTTCTTTATATTTTTTCCAGGGAATATAGTGTTTAATTGTTGTTTATCATGGTTTGAGTGGAGGATTTGCATTAACTTACCCATTATTCATTAATCTGAAGATACTCCGTCAAATGGCGCCATTTATTGGGTGAATTGTGCTTTTACAGTAGGTAAGGAAAATTGTGGGGAGGCCATGCACGCTTCCAAAATGTACAAATATTATATTACATTAGATTAACCTGACCTGACCTAACCTAACCTAACCTAACCCTAATATAATATTATATAATATAATATCGGGTTTAATTCTAGTTTCGCTTTCACAGCATACTCATAAATTTCTATGGCTACTTTAGAGTTGTCATATACCATACTTAATTCCTATATATGTCCAAAGCGGCGGAAATGCATTATAAGGAATTATACCTACTGTAAAAAAAAAAAAAAAATCTCCCCATATGCGGCACCATAGCTATTACATAATACTAGGTTAGGTTAGGTTAGGTAAGGTTGTTAGGTTAGGCTAATGTCGTTAATGTAGTTTATTATCATTATATTACGTCTTTTACCCAGCAATTTCCCTGATCTTCATAGTTGGTCGGGAAGCTATGCCTTTACAACGGCGCCTCCCTTTTGTCGCTGTGTACGTGAAACTAGAATTTTACCTAATATCGTTTTTGTGAGTAACGTTCAAGCCATTTATTGGGTGAATCGCACTCACCGCATCTTTCAAAACAAGAAGAAGAGGACCCAGGTCGAAGGATTCATTGGGTGCAATGCTTTGTTTACGTTCGGGACATTATTTTTCGGTGTAATCGGGTTTTTTCAAGTGTCGATAACGAAATTCCTCCATGCGGACTATAATGAGAAAAATATGGCGAGTCTATTGGTCCCTATTTTCCCTAATAAATTATTTCTAATAAGGCGGCGAAAGAGGTCTTGAATGTTATCAATACATTTAGGTTAGGTTAGGTTAGGTTAGGTTAGGTTGGTCAATATACAGGAGGCGCTACAATATAGGTAGCAAAATTCTAATGGTAGTTTTGGGTTCCTATCATCATATGCTTCATTTCTATATACTTTTTATCCCCGGGAAAAAAACAAAAAATCTTGGGTTTTTTATGTTTTTCTTGGATTTTGTTTTTATTTTTGTTATTAACCTAACCACAAAACCTAACCTAACCTAACCTAAATGTATTTGGGGGCTGTTAGGTTAGGTTAGGTTAGGTTTTTTGGTTAGGTTAATGACCAAAACAAAAAATCCCAAGAAAATAAATGAAAAATCCCAAGATTTTTTTTTTTTTTTTCCCGGGGATAAAAAGTATATAGAAATGAAGCATATGATGATAGGAACCCAAAACTACCATTATAATTTTGCTACCTATATTGTAGCGCCTCCTGTATATTGACCGTTAGGTTTTTTGGTTAGGTTAATGCTAAAAAAAAAATAATAATAAATAAAATAAAGCCAAGAAAAAAAAAAAATCCGGTGGATAAAAAGTATATAGCAATGAAGCATAACATGATAGGAACCCAAAACTACCATTAGAAATGAGGGTAAATATAGGGAATAGGCTCGCACCCTTATTTTTTATGTTTTTTCCTCCAGATTTTGAGAAATGAGTGTTTTCATGGTCTTAGTTATCATTCCAATGTGGGATACACGATGGGTTGAGGGGGTTTTTGCCCCCCCCCCCCCATGAATTATTGAAATCGTTATCTATGTTGCCAGCAGGGGGTAAATATCGACAATACTGCATAAAGAAGGTGTTTGTAAACAGTGAGGATGTCCGAAAGAGCTCTGAGATTGATTAGAATGGGCGTTTTTTCTATTAATATCGGGTTTTATAAATGTGATCAAAATTATTCTCCCACAGTGGATTATACACGAGTACAGTATAAGGATTCCATAGACCTACATTGTCCCTAATAAATTATGTATAATAAGGCTGCGAGCCTATTCCCTATAATTATCGAAATGAGATCCCAGCTGTCCGGGTTGTCTTCAATTTTGGTTTAATATTATTTTAATACCACAAATTTTGTTGATATATTTGAAGATAAATAATGAATCTATATGCTCTAAAGATCATAAGATTTTTTTGTTTAACCTTGGCAAAACCTAATAAAAAAGTATGGTACTAAAATGTCTTTTTCGTAATAAGGTTGTCAATACGGTACTTTGGTACTTTCAGTCATCGATAGCTCTAAAGATCATATGAAAATGTGTTATACCCTCGGAAAAACCTAATATAAAAGTATGGTACTAAAATTTAATTTTAGTAACAAGGTTGTCAATACGGTACTTTCCCGTTATCAATGTACAATCAAGCTGAAGATTGCAGAGTAAACACCATAGACTTCATCGACTTTTCTTTCACCTTCGTATAATTGACAGCCAATTTTTTGTTTTTTTTAATTAAGGGATTAGTACTCAACCAGCGGGGGTGTGGGGGCAGCAGCCCCCACCCATAATACTAGGTTATGTTGTTGTTGTTGTTCCCTAAGCTGCCTGGCCGAACAGCCCCGAGTCCCTGAGAAAGGCCATGGCCACGATCGGGCTTTCCCACAGAGCTCTCATTGAGTGTAGATTGTGTTGTTGGCGTAAGTGGTTGTGTGAAATGCAGTCTTCTATGATGTGTTTAATGGTATGGGGTGCTGTGTTACATCCCGGGCAGGCGTCGACAACGGAGTCATCCAGTCTCTTCTGATAGCTCAGGAGAGCTGGATGGTGTCCGCATCTCAGCCTGGCCAGGTGGACTCTGTCCTCGCGAGGAAGGGAGGATTCGGAAGGATGGATTTCGGGAGGTCGTGCATGCAGCTGCGTGTTGTCTGTGAGTGAGTGGATGGATCGGTGAGAGATATGAGTATGGATGTGCTTTTGGAAGTTGGTTCGGGGTGGGCAGGGAGGGAGAGAGGACAATAATTGTGTGTGATACCGTGTGCTGGGTGTTGTTTTGATATTTCTTGGTGTCTGTAGGTTATGTTAGGTAAGGTTGTTAGGTTAGGCTAATGTCTTTTCAAATCACTATCGGGGAGCGAGCGTGTCTCAACATCGATCGATAGGCCTAATGGGGAAAATAGGTTTTCCCGAGATTTCTAATTAATTACAAACACTATATATTGATGCGGTCAATAGGTCAATATTTATGAGTCACACCACAGCTGGGATCTCATTTTTAACGATAGTTTTGGGTTCCTATCATTCTATGCTTCATTGCTATATACTTTTTATCCACCGGATTTTTTTTTTTTTTTTTTTTTTAGCATTAACCTAACCAAAAAACCTAACCTAACCTAACCTAACCTAATAGCCCCCAAATACATTTAGGTTAGGTTAGGTTAATGCTAAAAAAAAAAAAAAAAAAAAAAAAAAAAAAAAAAATATTCCGGTGGATAAAAAGTATATAGCAATGAAGCATAGAATGATAGGAACCCAAAACTACCATTATAAATGAGATCCCAGCTGTGGTGTGACTCGTAAATATTGACCATTGATGCAAATGACCAATTTTGTTTATAAAAAACACTGAAAATTTGTGGTATTAAAATAAAAAAAATCCTCAATTTTTACCAAATTGGGGATGGATGTAGAGTTCGGGCATACGGTCGTCATGTTTACATAGTTGTTTTTGTAGATCAGGGGCCACTCAAGCACGTCGCCGCGCCTGTACCAGCCCCATGGTCGCCATGTTTACATAGGCGATCGCCGCGGTTAACTTCGCGTCTAGTTTGGGTGGGGGGGGGGTTATTTGCCCCCTGCTGGCAAATAATATGATGACCATATGTCATGGGGGGGTGAGGGGTGGAAAAGCCCCCCCTCAACATATTATTGTATCCAATGGCATTCAAAAGAGACCGGAACATGATTGTAAAGGTCCAACGCCTTCCCCGCCGCCGTCATGTTTACATTTGTCGATCGCCGTGGTTAAATTCACGTCTATTTTGACGGCGATTTTTTTTTTGGTAATTTGCCCCCTGCTGGCAATATATATGATGATGGCAATATGTCATGAGGGGGGCAAAGCCCCCCCTCAACATATTATTGTATCCAAAAGCAGTCAAAATAGACGGGAACATGATGGCAAAGGTCCGACGCCACTACGCGTAGTGTAAACAAGGCTGGCGATACGCCCGCACTTAATATTCTTGCCGGAAATTGTGGGGTACATTGGATACACGACGGCTTGAGGGGGGGGGGCGTTGACCACCTCCCCCCCCCCCTTGATTTATTGTCATCCTCATATATGTAGATCTGTAAGGGGGCAAAAACAGGTTGTCGGTATTTCATATTTGTGAGTAACGCTCACGCCATTTATTGGGTGAATCACACTCACCGCATCTTTCAAAACGAGAAGAAGGACGAAGGATTCATTGTGCGCAATGCTTTGTTTACAGTCGGGACATTATTTTAGTGTTATTTTTCGGTGTAATCGGGTTTTTTCAAGTGTCGATAACGAAATTCCTCCATGCGAACTAAAATGAGAAAAATATGGAGAGTCTATTGGTCCCTATTTTCCTTAATAAATTGTTTCTAATAAGGCAGATGTATCCTTGAAGATTATCTTGATTTTTTCGGTTATTTGCCCCCTGCTGTCAATATATATGATGATGACAATATGTCATGGGGGGGCAAAGACCCCCTCAAAATATATTGTATCCAATGGCATTCAAAATAGACGGTAACATGATTGCAAAGGTCCGACGCCTCCCCCGCCGCCGTCATGTTTACATTTGTCGATCGCCGTGGTTAAGTTCGCGTCTATTTTGACGGCGATTGTTTCGGTAATTTGCCCCCTGCTGGCAATATATATGATGATGACAATATGTCATGGAGGGGGGTGAGGGGGACAAAGCCCCCCCCCCCTCAACATCATATTGTATCCAAAGGCAGTCAAAATAGACGGGAACATGATGGCAAAGGTCCGACGCCACTACGCGTAGTGTAAACAAGGCTGGCGGTACGCCCGCACTTAACATTCTTGGCAAAGGCTGTCCGGGGTTTCTTCAATTTTTACCCATCCCTGCCCATATTTCGTGTCCCACCGTAACTTCTATTATATAAACAACCCAAGAATTTTCACAGATGTTTTATAGTTCATTTTGGTTGCCATAAAACCTATACTCCATGTTAAAATAAGTGTCAACCCTCGAAAAATTCTATTACAGGAGATACACGAACCTGTAACGTGTAGCCTAACCTATAATGATGTTTGTCCAGTGTGTCCCACAGATGCTGCCCCACTATGTCAGCCACTCAGCCATGATATTATTTCAGGAGCTCTTTTATCGTCATTCAGCCTACTAGGCCTATAATGCCCTCTGCCTTTCTCTTTGTGAACTAATGATCAACATGTCACTATGTTTCTGCCATATCTTTGGTTATATTTCTGTATACGTCACCATATCTTGTGATACGTCACAATATCCAATGGCAACCCAAATTAACCCCCTTGCTGGAAACATAGATGATGCTTTAAAGGGTATTCTTGGTCAATATAAAGATCTTGTAATTAAATTGCTAAAAAATGGTTTCGATTGTTTTTAGCTAGTTTTAGAGTTGTGTAAGCGCGTTTTGATGTGTGATAATACTAGGAAATGCATATTTACCCATTAAACAACAATCTAAAAACACGCCCCTCCACTCGCGAAAAATTACTATTTGGCCATAACCGTTTGCCGTGGGATGCAAAATATGGGGGGGGGGGCAAGCCCCCCCCTCCCCCCCAGGATTTATTGAAATCCTCATATATTTAAACAGTGGGGGGCAAAAACCAAATTTTTCCCAACGCGAGACGCCGCGACTACACTCGCAGCGGATGTAAACATACCCACCCGCCTCTTGCGAGGTAGGCGATATAGGATATTTTGTTTTTTTCAGGATCAGTAATAAATTTTTACGGGTATTTAGACACATATAGGAATGAAATACATGGTATAAGAAACATATAGACCACAATAAAATCTATGTATGAATTTAATTACAAGATCTTTATATTGTCCGTATTCTGCAGAACAACAACTCTTCGATTAGTCCGTATTCTGCAGAACAACAACTCCTCGATTACGGGATTCCTGTCTCCTGGAATTATTTGTTTTCGCTCCTACCTTACTCAGGGGACCTTAGTGGTGCAGATAAGTGCTACTTTTCTACTCCACCCATAATACTAGGATTGGTTAGGTAAGGTTGTTAGGTTAGGCTAATGTCTTTTCAAAGTTGACTATATCGAGTAAACTCCTGGATTGTTGGGGTATCTGAATTAACATTGCAAATGCTAATAAAAAGTGCTTTCCGCACTTTCTAACAATAAAATACACAGTTGCAAAGCATTAAAATACAAAAATGAAATAAATAAAACTTAAAATAACAGGAGTTGTAGTTATGCAGAATTACCATCATAACAAAAAAGTGTGAAAATACCTTCTTCCTTGTATACAGTATATAAATATAAGTTATTTAATATTATGGGTGACTTTAAAATATAATGAGCATCAATATGCAATGACTGTAATGTGTGTCAGCTATAGAAAGTACGACATATAGCTTATAATTAAGAATTATTGATGGAGAGGGAGGGTGAAGAACTGCGGGATATCGCCATTTAAAGGGCCCAGGTTGCTTACTGTACTGTAAAAAACAACGCGTCAGGCGCGGCAACTTCAAGAATTTCTGGTAGGGAGAATCGCGAACAGTTGGCTTGTATTTTCTAAATTTTCAGCTTTTATGAAGCTGAAAAAATGCCAAATCCGAGCCTTTTTTTTTTTTTTTTTTTTTTTTTTTTTTTTTTTTTTTTTTTTTTTTTCTTCTTGCGAACTTTCTACCTTTTATAACTACACAATAGCCAAATCCCAGCCAACTTTTGGTTATTTTAAATGACACTACTGCAGCGTTATAGAAACAATTTATTAGGGAAAATAGGCGACAATAGATTCGCCATATTTTTCTCCATATACAGTAGTCCGCATGGAGGATTTTCGTTATCCACAAATTGAAAAAATACCCACTTCACAGACAAATACACCGAAAATCTAAATAAAAAATGCAAACATCGTCTTGTCTAGTCTTGATTTCGGTTGGTTCAAGCATTGGTGGGGCAGTGGGGGCGGCATCCCCCACCCATAATACTAGAATAGGTTAGGTAAGGTTGTTAGGTTAGACTAATGTCCTTTCAAAGGGGTATAGTAAAGAATGGGGGGTTATGTTAAGATAGTTGGAGTAATGGGTAAACTAATGCAAATCCTCCACTCAAACCATGATAAACAACAATAAAAAAAAACATGCCAAATAAGGCTGCTGTAGTCTCCTTTAACGCTACCCAACTTTCTTGACACTTTCTGCCATTCATGAAATTGAAAAATCATAATATCCGAGCCAACTTTTGCCAAAACTTGGCTCCTTTTTCTTTTTCATTTTGGAAGTTTCTGAAGTTGAAAAATGAGAAAACCTGAGCCAACTTTTTTTTGCCACTTTCTACCATTTATGAAGCTGAAAAATCTTTAAATCCAAGCCAACTTTTGCCAAAATTTGGCTCGGCTTTTTTAATTTTGTGGTTTTCTTAACCTTTAACACTTAAAGAGCGGGGCCCGACTTAAGTCCGTATCTAAAAAGCAGCAAGTTAGGAGCATTATTAAGGCTTTTAAAGGGTTAAAATCTAGTGCAAATGGCCGGGAGCGCAGCAGGCCACACGGCCGACACCCAGGGCTTACCGCCGCCCACTGACTCACGCTCCCTCTGTTCTCGAGAGGCCGGCAGTGTAGCCAGTAGTGAGCGTAGCTGGAAAAAATATGCCGCTATACGCTAAACTCCCATGTTAGTGGTACCACTGCATGAAACCGACGAGTGCTACGTAGCTCGTTCTGGCCTCATTTTGAAGCTTGTAGCGCCTAGTTTTTTGCTGAATACATTTCTTTTCATGCAGATACTTGATTGATCATTCAGGAGGGCCTGAATATGCCCAAAATAGCCCAAAACCCCCCGCTAGACGAGGGTTAAAGTGCGAGCTATTAGTAGTGAGCACCCTACCGTCAAGTGACGATATTAGGCTTCATTCCCGCCTAAAATTGTGATTTTGCGATAAATATCATTATTACTTATTCATATGCGCCTATTTTACGTTTAATATGAAGATATTAACACAGGGGGAATAGTATTTGGGGTAAAAAAGACGAATTATTGCCAACCGTCCAGTCATGAAGTGTGGGTCGAACGCGACGGATGCCCTCTCTCTCTCTGAAGCCTCTCTCTCTCACCACGCACTTGATAGGCGCAGGATAACACCTTGGAACCGGGTTGGAGATATTGGCGCGGTAAATAAACCGATAAACAAGGGAATAAGAGGAATAATAGGTGATAATTGAAGGGTGGGGGGGGGAGGGGGTTTTGACATATGTGGAGGAGTGATAGAAGGTATGGAGAGGAATGATCTCACTTAATCACATATTCCTTTGTTTTAAGTGCTACTGGGACCTTTTAATTTTTTTTTTTAAAGCCTTGGATCTTAACCCATTGGCTGAGGGAGACGTTCCGGAACGCCATGACAATTTACAGGCTTTTAAAGCCTGTTAAAGCTGTAGAAATTGAGTGTCAGTTGGCGGGAGCGTGAGGGGCCCACTTCCGACCGCCAGCACGTCCGTCCATGCACTGAGAACTGAGACCTCAGCCCCGGGTCTCAGAAGTGCTGCCAAAAGCAAAAAAGCGCTACATTGCTAATAAATAGCGAGTTTTCCCCAATGTCTATGGTAGCGGTGCGGGTGAACTCCGCGAGCTACGAAGCTCATTCTAGTGTCAATTTGAAGCAATTTTTGTCTTAGTTTTTGGCTGAATACATTTCATTCATGCAAACACTTGATTAATCATTCAGGAGTGCCTGAATATGCCCTAAATATGCCCGCAGCATAAGTGTTAAGAGGTTTGTCGCCTTTCACCACCAAAACCTCTTAAGAGTCTTCTCGCCGTTCTCTGGTTAAGTTGAAAAACAAGGAAACCCGAGCCAACTTTCATTATGAAAGCCATAATATCGCATTTTTATGTTTTTAACCTCACATTTTCCCTGATCTTCATAGCCTTCCCTACTATCAAGGGCCATATCTTAAAACAGCTGGATAAAGGGGATTTTTTTTTTACAGAAGTTGAAGCTAATGTCGATCACTATGTATTGATGAAAATATAATAAACATAAAAACAAATAATGAAAACAATTGGTGGGTGGTCTACTTAATATTTTCCGACTATTGTATAGCCTACAGCCTATATATTGTGTGTGTGTGTATATTTTTGTAGACCGAGTGTGAATGAGTTAACGTTTCATACATTTAATTTTGGTAAAGTACGAATCTTATTATTTATCATTGATTTGAGAGCTTTAAGGTGTTATTATAATGACAAGGTATACTCGCTAACTAAATATTACTTGAATCAAACAAACCCGTGAAAATATTTTGCGGTAGTCCTAGTGGCTGCAACGTCACTGGGTTTCAGAGGCCGTGTTACATCGTTTTTTCGGGAATAACTTATTAATTATATATCGTGCAAATAACTACAGATAAATACAATTATATTATTGTACAGTATTTACTCGGGCCCATTCCATTTTTTTTTTTTTTTTTTTTACAGTACATTAGAAATATTTAAAATATCAGGCAAACTGCAACACATGGATATGCGCGAAACAAAATCCCGGTACTGTAAAGGTACTGCTATGATCAGTGTTTACAGTTGGATATATAAATCGTGAGAAAGTCTTATTTTTTACCTTTAATGTATTTATAGTCGGTTAAATTCCTTGTTATACTTTCTATAACGTATGTAACATTATATACAGTATATATCCTTTGTAACTGTACTGTACACACACACACACACACACACACACACACACACACACACACACACACACACACACACACACACTCTCTCTCTCTCTCTCTCTCTCTCTCTCTCTCTCTCTCTCTCTCTCTCTCTCTCTCCAGTGAATGAAGGTCAACATCACGACACTCCCATAATGCATTAGTCACTTGTTCGCTCAATGGCTAGGCAGCATTATTTTTTTATTTTTTTTTCAATTGATTTCAAGCTATTTCTAAATATGGCCTGACCTATATTCACTTGATTGACTCCTGACACACACACATTACCGTACCTATCTGGTATCCTTTCTATTAATTTGCAGGGTTGATATGGACTTTTTTTATAGATTGAAATATGGGGATTTCAAATGGGTAAGGAACTCGCACTTAACAGTTGAATTACGGTAGGTATTATCGTTAGTAAATACTGATACACGCTCTGTTAGTTCAACAGCGGAACCCCTATCTTGAGAAGGCCCAAAAGATGACCCCCAACAGACTTCTGTACCCCTTCTGTACCGGCGACGTCTTTTTCGTTTTATTATAGCTATATGTTTATGTAGACGATTTTGTGGAGTTTAAGAAGGATGTGTGCTAGTATAAAGCGTTAAGTGGGATAGTTCGAAGCCTGTAAATTCCTGGAGGCCCTTTTAACTGAATACAATCGTCTAATAGTAGCCAAATTGAAGTTACAAAGACGTCGCCGGTAGGGTATGTCTGGCGTGGCTGGTTGTATGTTACTGATCGAGAGAGAGAGAGAGAGAGAGAACTAGTTAGCTTCCCATTGCAACCCCCCCTCCACCCACCTTCCCAAACACACACTCACTCTTTGAGAGAGAGAAAGAGAGAGTGTGCAAGTAAGCTGTCATGTGGCGTCAAATGTCAAAATTAGCCTATGATTAAAATCGAAAACAAAAAGTGGAAAAATAGGTTGGGTTTGCCAGTGACGATGAGTGGCAGACCTTCATCATCAGGCAGACTGCTATTTCGCTTCCAGGTTTAGGTGTTATCTCCATTTTTATTTTATTTTTTTATTTTTTTTTTTTTTTTTTATAAAGTACTCGGTATGATTATTCCGTAGTTTTTTTTTTGGGGGGGGGGGGGGTGCTATTTCGGTACTCTGTGATTTTCCCGTAGAGTCTTATTTATTTATTTATTTTTGGCTATTTTGGTATTCTGGGATCATTTTGTCGTTGATTGTTTTCTTAATTTGTCATACCGTTTGTTTTTACTTACATTCGTGATGTATTTTTGCATCCCACATGTAGGCTAATTGTTTAATTTTTATACTTTGTATTGTGAAATCGTAGAATACATGTTATATGTTATTGTAACTAATATGGGGCTTTTACATCAACCGTTTAAGTTCAGGGGAAATTTGTATTTATTTGTTAAGTTACTTTTGTATTTATTATTACGTTGCAGTTTCCTCCCTAGACCTCCAGCAAGCATAAATAATACTCCCCCCCCCCCCCTTCTCCCCCTTCCCCCTCCCCAAGACTCCCCTTCGAGATTAATCTGTGCATTTTCAGTAGAAAATGGACATGTCTAGGAAATGTTCATAAAGGCCTAGTTATCATTTGGGGATCGATCTGTTGTTGTTTTTATTGTTGACTTAGGGTACCTTTATATTCCGCTAAACTAACACCCTAAACTAACACAGGGGGGGGGGGGGCCCCCCCCCCCTCCCTACACACCCCTACCCGTGGCGTAACTGATAGCGCGTCTGGCTCACAACCAGAAGGTCACGGGTTCGAGACCCGGGCAGGGAAGAGACATTTGGGCAAGTCTCCTAACGGTGTAGCCTCTGTTCACCTAGCAGTATAAATAGGAACCTGGAATAAGTGGACGAAGTTGTGACGTCCCATCTGGGGTTGGTGATAGGTTACAAGGCGAGATGGGTATCGTACTGGTCAACCTAAGCTACTGGTCAACCTAAGCCTTCGGGTGAGACTGGTACCGTAGTGAGAATGGTACCGTACAGATTAACCCTAAGCCTTCGTATCCAGATGTCGCCAATTGGCTAAAATACAGACTACACACACATCCACAGCCATTCCAACGATACATAAAACACTTAACATGCATTTCACGCATTACATTCCCAGTTAAGGAGGCGCGATAATAATGAGCTTAGCTCGCATTGCGTGGATTCCCCTTGACGAACAAGTAACTGAGTAACACACACACACACACACACACACACACACACACACACACACACACACACACACACACACACACACACAGCCCGTAGCCTAGTAGGTAGAGCTCTCGTCTCACACACGAGGGGTCGGGGGTTCAATCCCCGGCCGGGCGGAGACAAATTGGGCTTGTCTCCTTTCATGTGTTAGCCTCAGTTCACCTAGCTGTAAATAGGTACCTGGAATAAGTGGACGACGTTGTGACGTCCCATCTGGGGTTGGCAAAAATGGTACAAGGCGAGATGGGTATCATATGGTTCACCTAAGCTGATGGCTACCTAAGCCTTCGGGCGAGACGGTACCGTCTATAGTGAGAATGGTACCATACAGATCCACCCTAAGCCTTCGTTTCCGATGTCGCCAATTGGCTAAAATACAGACTACACACACCTCCACAGCCATTCCAACAGTACATAAAACACTTAACATGCTTTCACGCAATACATTCCCAGTTAAGGAGGCGTGATAATAATGAGCTTAGCTCGCATTGCGTGGATTCCCCTTGACGAACAAGTAACTGAGTAACACACACACACACACACACACACACACACACACACACACACACACACACACTCTATTACTCACACACTCTCTGTTACACACACACTCACACACACACACACACACTCATTCTCTCTCACATTCTCTCACACACACACACACTCTCTCTCTCTCTCTCTCTCTCTCTCTCTCTCTCTCTCTCTCTCTCTCTCTCTCTGTCTCTCTCTTTTGATGGAGAAATATCGCAAGATGATCCAGCACTACAAAAACAAGTCAAGGAATATCATCATCTCAGGCATTCTCCCCAAGATCGACGCACCTGACAAATTCTACGACAAGGCCTTCAGCACAAATAGCCGACTAAAACATTTGTGTCTGAGGGAAGAAGTTTAATTCATCAACCTCTGGGACATCCATCCATCCATCAACATCCATTGACATCCATCAACATACCCATATTCCTCACCAAGCCCTCTATAACCCATCATCTCCAGACATCACCTTTTGCTCCCCAGAACTCGCCCCCACAACATCCTGGAGGGTGGTCAGAACCTTAGGCTCTGACCACCTCCTGATCATTATCACCACCAAAACCAGACTCACCCCAGCTAGCCACAAACACACATACACCAACTATAAAAGAGCTAACTGGGAAGCATTCACAAATGAGACAGAACAACACTTCACAACTCTAAACAGTACACCCATCACTAACATCAACAATGCTGTACACATACTCAATAAAACTATCCAAACGCTGACAAGAAACACATTCCAAGAGGTAACAGAAAAAGACACAACCCCAACTTCACACCAGAAATTCAAAACCTCATCAGACAACGCGACATACTGAAACACTCCCCAGCACCCCACACACAAGACATCACACAACAAATTCAAGCACTCAACACCCAAACTAACAACAAAATACAAGAACAACAAAAACTAAATTGGAATAACTTCCTACAAACACTTGATCACAAAACAAACCCCAAAAAACTATACAAAACACTAAACAGCATCACACTTTCCAACAGCAACACAACACAATCACATGCTGCAATCACAACAACAGACTCTACTCCTTCATGTAAACAACAAGCAAACACTCTCATCATCACTTTTCACATGTCAGCCACCTAAAACCTCACAAAGACGACCGACGTGTCATCCGACGTAAGAGACAATTCCCCACAGACCCTGACTATACACCCTTCACCAATCACCAGACAAAGCATATCATCAACAATCTCAAGCACTCACCGCCTGTGGCCTAGACAACATAAGCAACATACACCTCAGACACCTGGGACCACAAGGCATACAAGCACTCACTAACATATCAAACTACAGCTATTCACACAACACAATACCAGACATTTGGAAGCATGGTATCATCATCACTTTCCCCAAACCCAACAAAGACCCCACGCTACCCTCCTCGCACCGCCCCATCACACTCCTTTGCTCCCCCTCCAAAGTCATGGAACGCCTAGTATTACAACTAATTACACCTGACCTACCCCTAGCTCCAACAACATGGCTTTAGGCCACTGCACTCCACAAACACTCTTCTCACAGACCTTACACAAAGAGCTTTCGACGGCATCAATTCAGCTAGACCACCACACAGATCACTATTAGCCACACTCGACATTAGTAAAGCCTTCGATGCCATCCCCCGCCACAACCTAACAAACAAAATCTACAACACAAACATGCACAACAACACAAAACGGTGGCTGGCCAACTTCCTAGCAGGCAGATGTGCACACGTATCTTTGCCGGTCAGGTCATCTAAAATCAGAAACTTTCCAAACGGAGTCCCACAAGGATCCGTCCTATCGCCCGCACTCTTCAATCTGTACATGCACGATATAACTACACCCAATACGCCCCAAATAAACTTAGCCTCCTATGCAGATGACATAACACTCACATGCACACACCATGACCCAAAAAGAGCAACAGATCTCCTTCAACCCTATCTCAACACACTACATGGCTGGTGCACTACAAACAGACTTAATCTAGCCCCAGCCAAATCCACCGCAACCCTGCTCACAAGTTGGACAGGAGAACACGAATACATCCCTCAACTCACCATAAACAACACACCCCTAACACATACACACACACCCAAAATCCTAGGAGTAACATATGATACTCATATGACATTCAAACAGCACACCACAAACATTAAAAAGAAACTGACACCCAGACTTAACGCCCTCAGGTCACTTGCTCACACAAAATTTGGACACAACAAAGAAACTACCACCACAGTATATAAACAATACATAAGATCAGTGATGGAATACGCAAGCCCAGCCTGGGCTTTCTAACCTAGCTGAAACACATCATAAGACCTTACAGACTATTCAAAACAAAGCCCTGAAGATCATTACAGGCTGCACAGCTACTGCACCCACAGATCACCTACATCAAGAAACCAAAATCCTCAAAGTCAAAGACCATCTGGACATGAGAGGCACTCAATTCCTGGCAGCAGCCTCCACGAACCAAGACCACCCACTAAACTACATGGCAACACACCCACAGACACCAAGAAATATCAAAACAACACCCAGCACACGGTATCACACACAATTATTGTCCTCTCTCCCTCCCTGCCCACCCCGAACCAACATCCAGAAGCACATCCATACTCATATCTCTCACCGATCCATCCACTCACTCACAGACAACACACAGCTGCATGCACGACCTCCCGAAATCCATCCTTCCGAATCCTCCCTTCCTCGCGAGGACAGAGTCCACCTGGCCAGGCTGAGATGCGGACACCATCCAGCTCTCCTGAGCTATCAGAAGAGACTGGATGACTCCGTTGTCGACGCCTGCCCGGGATGTAACACAGCACCCCATACCATTAAACACATCATAGAAGACTGCATTTCACACAACCACTTACGCCAACAACACAATCTACACTCAATGAGAGCTCTGTGGGAAAGCCCGATCGTGGCCATGGCCTTTCTCAGGGACTCGGGGCTGTTCGGCCAGGCAGCTTAGGGAACAACAACAACAACAACAACAACAACCTCTGGGACAACTTCTACAACCAGCCTACTCTGTTCCGCAAGGATGGCACTCATCTAAACCCTGTGGGTTCAGCACGCATGGGTCGTCTCCTACACGAAGCAGTCCACAGCCATGGATCAAAAAACGCCATCCGAGAAGAAGCAGCAGTGGCATAAATCATCCAACGCCAAGAAAAAAACAGAGGCAACCGAGGACCACCAGCGATAAGGACCGGAGACAGCGAGGACCGAGGACAGCCATGAACATAAATGTAGATCCGACAAGAACCAAAAATATTATTAAAGCGCGTTCCGTGAGTTCTAAACTAACAAATTTAAAGGTTTTCTATGCAAACGCTCGTAGCATACGCAATAAATTTTCAGATTTAGAGGAGCTAGTGTTTACAGAAAATTATGATGTGATTGGCATAACAGAATCTTGGCTCAATACAGAAGATAGAGACTTTTTAGCAGAGTATTCACTTCCCGGTTATGTAATGTTTGAGAAAAGCCGAATAAATCGAAATGGAGGTGGCGTTTTACTTTATATCAAAGAAAGTCTTAACCCTACCCTCTTGTCAAAACCTCAAATTGTAAACGTCGACACATCTTTTGTGCTAATAAAGAATAATAAAGGTACCAAAATAATACTTGCATTAATATACAGACCTCCAGCTCAATCAGTGCAAACTGACCGAGAAATTTACGAACAAATTGCAGATGTAAGTAACTCACAAGATACCGTAATTTTTGGTGACTTTAATTTACCTGTGACCAAGTGGGGCGATACTCTTACTTCACACTCCGGACATGACTTGTATACGAACTTGCAAGAGAGTTCGCTTTATCAATTTGTTGGAACGCCGACCCGTGGTAATAACGTTCTTGACATTGTACTTGCAACAAAAGAAGAATTAATAGAGAATTTGAATGTTGGTGATGAATTCAGTAACAGCGACCATCATACGATAACTTTCACTTTAAAGTTTACTAGTAACGAACCAAATAGTAGCATCGAAAAAGTCCCTAATTTCAAGAAAGCAAACTTCCATAAACTTAGAGCTATGTTTAAAGAAACTGACTGGAGCTTTTTAATTCACAATAACGACATAAATACATCTTGGAAGTTATTCGAAGCCACTTACCTAAAAGCAGTGCAAGACTGCATACCATCGAAAACTCGGCGTCCAGGCCATAATAATAAGCCCAAATGGTGGAATAAAGATATTTCAAACTGCCTGCTTGCTAAAAAATTTGCTAATGATAGATTAAAATCCTCACAAAATGACGAAGAACGGCTGAAATTTGTAGAGCTACGACGCAAAGCCAAAAAGTTAATTAAGCAAAGTAAAAAGACCTTAGAGTTACATATTGCGAATCAAAGTAAAACAAACCCGAAAGAATTCTATAGTTATATCAGAAAGAAAAAAGTAGTTACTTCAACTGTTGGACCGTTAGTCGATGAAAATGGAGAATACACCAAAGACGAAGAACAAATGAGTAATGCCCTCAATACCTTCTTTGCATCAGTTTTTACAACAGAAGACCTCAGTGATATCCCTACACCATCGCCGATTCAGATTGATAATTCAGATGTTTTAAGCAATATCACCGTTACAGAGAGAGAAGTATTGAATTGTTTAGATAAACTCAAGGTAAATAAAATGCCTGGACCTGATACAATCTCGCCTAGAGTTCTAAAGGAAGCTAAGGATGAGCTCTCTAAACCACTGACATTACTATTCAATAAATCCTTGCAGTCTGGAACTATGCCCGATCAGTGGAAGCTAGCCAACGTAACACCGATATTCAAAAAAGGCAGCAAATCCCTATCCAGTAACTATCGTCCAATTAGCTTAACCTCAGTTGTATGTAAAATGCTAGAAACGGTCATACGAGACAGACTCGTAAATCACTTAGAGGAAAATAACATACTTAAAGATACTCAACACGGCTTTCGTAAAAAACGTTCCTGTTTAACAAACCTCTTAGACTTCTTCCACAATATCCTCAACCTCTACGATGAGAGTAAAGCTGTAGATATTATATACCTTGATTTTCAAAAGGCCTTTGACAAAGTTCCCCACAAACGTTTACTGCTAAAACTAAAAGCGCATGGAATACAAGAAGGTGTGTTGAAATGGATAGAAAATTGGCTCAGCGACAGAAAGCAAAGAGTAGTCATAAACGGTAAGGCATCAAAATGGAACAATGTAAGTAGCGGGGTACCCCAGGGATCGGTACTAGGACCAATTCTCTTTCTAATTTACATCAACGACATAGATGAGGGTCTCACCTGTACAATCTCAAAATTTGCTGACGATACAAGAATTGCAAATAGCGTACTCTCAAACGAACAAGTTGACGATATGCAACACAATCTAGATAAATTGTCATGTTGGGCCCAAATTTGGCAAATGAGTTTCAATGCGGATAAATGTAAAGTACTACATATCGGATACCTAAATGAGAAAGCAAACTATTCGATGAATGGCACTCAGCTTAAGAATGTAAACAGAGAAACCGATCTGGGAGTAACAATATCGAGTAACCTAAAACCGAGTCAACAATGTTCAGAAGTTGTTAAGAAGGCAAACAAAATAATTGGCTTTATAGGCAGGTCATTTGAGCATAAATCCAAAGAAGTTATCCTAACCCTTTACAATTCCTTAGTCCGCCCTCTTCTGGAATACTGCGTTCAATCCTGGTGCCCTTATTACCAAAAAGATATAAACAAGCTAGACCGAGTTCAACGTAGAGTTACCAAAATGATACCTAGCCTAAAGAACAAACCATACGAAGAGCGTCTTAGAGAATTAAATCTATTTCCTTTAACCCAGCGCAGATTAAGAGGCGACTTAATTCAAGTGTTCAAAATCATCAAAGGCATCGACAATATGAACTGTAGTAAGTACTTCACTATCGACCAATCTAATTACACGCGGGGAAACGGTTGCAAAATTATGGTAAATCTTTTAACTCGCACGAATCTAAGAATTTCTTCTTCAATCGAGTTGTCAACTTGTGGAATGGGCTTCCCCGAAACGTTATAGACTGCATCACCGTTGATTCATTTAAACTCCGCCTAGACAAATATCTCGCATCAAACCCGCGACTGACTGCGTTTGTAAATGAATAACTTTATTTATCCCCCCCTCAGCTACTAACCCATCTGTCCCCTACTAACTTCCTAATCCTGCCACGGACATTAGTTCCAGGGCAGTAATTCCCTTTCCAATGTTCCCTTACCCACTCTAAACCACTGTTTGGACACTTGATCCTCAGTGTTTTGGAGGACAAGCAACCTAGAAGGGTCACTGGATCTGTTGTTGCTTGATTTCCTTTGTACTCCTTTGTACTCTCTCTCTCTCTCTCTCTCTCTCTCTCTCTCTCTCTCTCTCTCCCTCCCAGCATATATAGGCTATCGTACCCCATCATTCGCAAATATGTTCCAATTTCCATACTCGTGTGCTCCTGTCTTGTCTGTTTGTCTGTATATGCCTGTCTGTCTGTATGTCTTTATTATTTTGTCTGTATCTGTCTGTATGTAAGTCGGTTTTGTCTGTATCTGTCTGTATGTAAGTCGGTTTTGTCTGTCTGTCTGTTTTGTTTGTTTGCCTGTATATTTGTATATTTCTGTCTGTGTATGCCTGTGTTTTTCTGTATCTCTCTGTCTGTCTATTTCTATATTTGTCTGTTTGCATCACATCTGCCCGTCTCTTTTATCGTCGTTCTGTCTATATTTGTCTGTACGTTAATGTTTTTTCTTTGTACACATCTATTTAATTACCTGTACGTGTGTATGTTATTCCGTGTGCGTGGATCTATCTCTGTTTATATCACACATACACTATCAAAATACGTGTGTCTGTTTATCTGTATATCTTTATTTATCTCTTCATTTATATCTATATTTATCTACCTCTATCTATCTATCACTATTTATATCTATCTATATATTTATATATCACTCGCTAATACTCCTCATGTTTTGATACTCTGCTCTCTGTTTCTATCTATCTATATATCTATCTATCACCACTTTTTATACTCTTTTTTTTGTGTTTCACTTTACTAGGTTCATTGGCCACAATATACCCGTGATTGATGTGTGTATGTGGGGAATATGTGTGTGTTTGTTTGTGTGTGTACGTATGTGTGTATGTGGGGATTATTTGTGTGTGTGTGTGTGTGTGTGTGTGTACGTACGTGTGTATGTAGGGATTATGTGTGTTTGTGTACGTGTGTATGTAGGGATTATGTGTGTGTGTGTGTGTGAATGTGGGGATTATGTGTGTGTGTGTGTGTGTGTGTGTGTGTGTCCCGATAGAGAGCAAGAAGCTGGGTGCATAACGAGTGGGATAATAGCCTAAAAACGTTGACATTAAGCCCAATCATCACCAATCGTTACCATACAAACACTGTTCAAAATTGTTTCCCAACCACATTAACCCCGAACGATTTCCATTCTAATGAAGGCCCACCAAACGTTTGCTGGCGATCTCTTTCCCGGAATTTACGGGCCGGGGACCTCGTTCGGTTGTCCATTTTCAAAAACTTTTATTTGCATTTTGAGACCCAGATTTGCCAGAAGAGGATTTTTTTTTTTTTTTTTTTAATGAACGGAAGGGTGTATATACAATGTGTATGTATTATGTGTATATGTAGGGATTATGTGTGTTTGTATTATTGCTATGTTCTATGTGGATGAGGGAGACATAAGGCAAAACTTCCTGTGACGAGTGCCTCCCCCAGAGTTGATAGAGTGACAGGGCCAAAATCAAGGAACAGTCGAGCCAAAATGCCTGGACACACGGGATTTAAAGCAATTTAAGTCATAGAATGAGGGAAAGATGGATTCAGGGAGAGAGTTCCAGAGCTCAGCTGTTGAATATAAGAAAGATTGGGAATTTCGTTTCACTCCTGAGTTGGAGAGTTGTACAGAGTAGTGGTGGGATTGTGTTTAAGATGGGTACTAGGTACCCTACTTAGAGGAGGTAGTATACACAGAGAGCTCTGAGGAACACTGATTATTGTAGTAGCGAGAGAGATGCAACATTGCGGCGAAGATAAAGAGATAGCAGATATTCGGTGAGTGGACGGGAGTTAGTGATACCAAAGGCTTTCCTTTCTACTTTGTGTAGAAGTGCTGTGTGAGAGGATCCCCCCCACACATGTGAACATTACGGTACTCAATACATGGACGCACTGTGCCCCTGTACAGCGCAAGAAGTTGTGAGGCGGTTGAGCACTACGATGTATATGTATTATGTGTAGCCTATACAGGGTGTTCCAGCAATGTTTTTAATAAATTATATGGTGGACTCATCAGACAAAAATAAGAATACATTACTCTATGAACATGAGGTTGAGTATTTATAATAACGGAGTTATTACACGATTTAAGTTAACGATAGATACAATGCCATTCAGTCCAAGGGGTAATGTTGCCATTTTAGTGGATTATATCCATTTGGCCTTCGCTATCGCTTGCTAGCCTCAAGATAGTGAGCAGTAGCGATCTGACTTTTCGGTAGAAAAATATGTCCGGCTTCGCCGGTAGAAAAATCAAATCCGGCGAAGCCGGACATATTTTTCTACCGAAAAGTCAGATCGCTACTGCTCACTATCTTGAGGCTAGCAAGCGATAGCGAAGGCCAAATGGATATAATCCACTAAAATGGCAACATTACCCCTTGGACTGAATGGCATTGTATCTATCGTTAACTTAAATCGTGTAATAACTCCGTTATTATAAATACTCAACCTCATGTTCATAGAGTAATGTATTCTTATTTTTGTCTGATGAGTCCACCATATAATTTATGAAAAGCATTACGTATGTAAGGAATATGTGAGTATGTAGTGATCCGTTTGTTCGCGTACAAGTCTTTATGTTCGTGTTTGGTTTGAGTTTTAAATCTTTTTGTTAGGTTTAATTATTTTCCCTTATGCTCGAATAGACAGCCACATAAAGTTATAAACATAAATGTATAGACAGATATATAGACGGACATCCAGACATACACAATAGCCCAAACCCTCACAGAAAGACTTGAGTTAAGCTTTGTTCACCATTAGCTGGAGACCCCAACAGATCCTCCACTCTCTTTACACAGACAGGTTACAGACAGACATACATACAGGGTATTGACAGACACACGTAACCAGGAATCCATATAGTTAGTTACTGATATACACATAAACAGACATTCATATACACAGCCATCCATATAGTTACTGGCAGACAAACAGACATCCATATAGTTACTGACAGACATACAAACATATACAGACATATACACAACCATCCATATAATTACTTACATACATATATACAGACATACATATATACAGACATATACAGTCATCGATATAATTACTGACAGACATTTACAGACACCAATATACAGACATATTAACAGACATCTATATACACAGACAGACAGACAATGAGACATCCATATACACAGCTATCCATATAGTTACTGACAGACAAACATACATACTGACTCAGACATATACAGTATAATATTCCAGACACACACTGAAGATCTGAAAGAATCCTTGTTTACTATTAACCTAAGGCCTCGGCAGATTGCCCACGTTCATTTATAATATTAAGGGACACCCCGTTCTTAACATTAATCCTCCATTGCTAACCCCAATGCACTAGAATGTATTAGAATACTAATGGAAGCATATGATCCTCCCGGGATTCAAACTAGGGACACCTCACCCAGAACGACATCTAATCCGTTACACCACCAGACAGGCGTTCATATAACAATGCGCATTATATACAGGCACACATAAATAGACAAACAGACATTTATATAAACACTCTAGATTGACAAACACGTAAGAGCTGACAGACAGACATTTACTATAGACAGACATTCAGAAAGACGGACACATACCAAGTACTCACTGTAGTACTGAGTTAAGCCATAATAACCATTACACAACAGATTCCCCTCTCTCTCTTTCTCGGGGGGCGCTGCTCAATAAACTCGCCCCTCGGGGCAAAATCAAATCTCTCTTTCTCTTTTTTTTTCTCTCTCTCTCTCTCACACACACACACACACACACACACACACACACACCACACCACACACACACTTCCCCTCCTACCCACTCACCCAATCCACACACACACACACACACACACACACACACACACACACACACAGCCCGTAGCCTAGTAGGTAGAGCTCTCGTCTCACACACGAGGGGTCGGGGGTTCAATCCCCGGCCGGGCGGAGACAAATTGGGCTTGTCTCCTTTCATGTGTTAGCCTCAGTTCACCTAGCTGTAAATAGGTACCTGGAATAAGTGGACGACGTTGTGACGTCCCATCTGGGGTTGGCAAAAATGGTACAAGGCGAGATGGGTATCATATGGTTCACCTAAGCTGATGGCTACCTAAGCCTTCGGGCGAGACGGTACCGTCTATAGTGAGAATGGTACCATACAGATCCACCCTAAGCCTTAGTTTCCGATGTCGCCAATTGGCTAAAAATACAGACTACACACATCCACAGCCATTCCAACGACACATATAGGAGGCGGGAAATAACGAGCATGCTCACTCCCGCAATACAACTAGAGTAAGTACAACTAGAGTAAGTACACACACACAGACACACACACACACACACACTTCCCCTCCTACCCACTCACCCAATCCCCCCCCCCCCACACACACACACACAACTCACCCCTCATCCACACCCACTCTCTCCCCCCCACCCTCCCTACAGTCCCTCACCCATACTCGCGCCCCCCCCCCCCCCCCCACACACTCCCCACCACACACACACACACACACACACACACACACACACACACACACACACACACACATACACCCCACCCCACCCCACCCCACCCAAACACACACACACTCCCCACCCCACCCACCCACACACACACACACACACACACACACTCCCTCTCCACACACTCACCCACCCGTTCATCAACAAACCGCTTAAAATCTAGTTACCAAATACTGTACGGCCGGGCTAATTGGGTCGGCGAGCTGTTTGTAAAATGTGAACAACTGTACACAACATAATTTGATCTTAACGCATCTAGTTTACAGGGTTGGGTTGTGTGTGCACGCTCGGCCCATTAGTTTGACGATTTTAAGACTACGCGCCATTTTTTGTCGATTTATTCCTGGCAAGCGATAGCTAGCCTATAATTTTAAGAGTAACCGGGACATTTTTCTACCGAAAAATATACAAATTTATCTTTGAAGGGGGGTGCCTGTTTTTTTTTTTTTTTTTTTTTTTTTTTTTTTTTTTTTTTTTTACAGTATATATAGCTTGATGGAGGTCTAAGGAAACTAAAACATAATAAGATAAAACTATAAGCAAATAAATACGCCCATCTCCCCTTAAAGATCAGCTGTTTGTAAAAGGTGAAGTACTGTACACACCATTATTTGACCCTAACGCAGCTAGTTTACTGGGTTGGGTTATGTGTGTGTGTGTCGGCAATTGACCCCTTCCGAATTTTGGGCTATAATTATTACACACACACACACACACACACACACACACACACACACACACACACACACACACAGTGGGTGGCCAAAGTCAGTATATAGGTTTTTAGCTTTATATATTTTTATTCACAGTAAATTGGGTTTATGGTGAAACAAACCGTCAATTAGCATATTCTACACGCAGAGGCAAAATGTGGGGTCCCCGCAACGCATTTTCTAGAATAATATCATAAATGTGGCATGCTCACTTTTTCGCTGTTTTTTCGGTGTGTATTTTGTCCATTTGTTATAATTCGCTGCCGGAAATAAAAGCTGTGAGAGTATGTGTGTGCTGTTTGTATTCTTTTATGTTAATGAGAGCAAGAAAAGCCCATCTTCACTGCTTTGGGATTTGTGAGCGTATATTTTGTAAATTGTAATATATTGATGAGCGAAACTATAAGAAGCCCCAGAAGGCACAACTACTGACAATGACAATCGAGAAGTCTTTAACATCCCCTGACCTACAGTCTGAAGAGCATTACCACCTTCCTCAACTTGAAGGAGTTGGCGACTGAAGCCCCATCCCATTCATAGAACGACTAACCGTCTTCAACATCCTTTGAGCTTCATTCTGGGAATTCCCCACTTTCCAGATCACAGAAGGATTGGCAGGCAAAGCCATACCCTCTGATGGGACCAAGCCTGACAGTCAGCATCCCTGGAACTACATTCTGGGGATTCCCCACTTTCCAGATCAACCCTTGAGCTTCGTTCTGGGAATTCATCGCCTTCCGGATCACAAAAGAGATAGTGACCTGAGCCGCAGCTTCTGATTGGCCCAGCCAGACAGCTAGCATCCCGAGGTCTACGTTCTGGGAATACCATCTTTCCAGATCATCCCTTGAGCTTCGTTCTGGGAATTCCCCGCTTTCCAGATCACAAAGGAGTTGGTGGGCGGAGCTGCAGCTTCTGCTTGGTCCAGCCGAGACATCAAGACAGGCCTCCTAAGCTGGGGCAGGGCCTTATAAACCCCAGATCCACAAAGTGACAGGCAGAACATCTGGAACTCACCTGGAGCTCAGACTTGGGATCTTTCAGCAGCCCCTCCCTACTCCAGACACAGAAGCAGCACCAGCAGCAGCAACCTAGTTGTCCCCTTCCGAAGACACAGCAGCTCTCTCCAAAAGACAGAAGGACTCCAGTAAGTGAGGCCAGCTTGGTGGATGGCACTGGCGACCTAAGGGGAATTTTGAAAAGTAAAGGTAAAGACAAAAGGGCTGACAACCCTCGTATTGAGAGAGTATTTATCAACTCCCTCTTGCCTGCTACAGCCACCACTGGACTCACCTCTGATGACCGAGTGTCTAGAGGTTAAGGAGCTGAAGAGTTTGATCTGTTATGGTATTAAGATCAACGCAGACGACTACATTGAGCAGGTAATTTAGCACTAGAGAGACGAGCTAACACAAACACCGGGTACTTGGGCCAAGGATTCCCCACCCAAAATCTCCTACAGGTATCTGACGAATTAGTTTTCCTGCACCGCCTGATGAAGGAACTGCCCCTGGCTTGGACCTGACAATGTAGCTGCCCTGCGCTGCCTGACGATGGAGCTACCCTGCTTTACGACGTAATAGGTCCAGCCATTTCAGCAGATGACGTCCGAGGCCACCTGGTTCGGGCAACTGCCCGGCTACTATTCCTATTTGCAAATTTGTATCTATTTATGTATTTTTGTAATTATTTTATGTATCAATTGTTTATATAAATAAAACCATATATCGTGTACTTTGTTTGTGTAATTCCTCTCCAGTCAAATACTCCTGATATGCGCCTTAGTAATATTGGCAATTTATAAACGGTATATACCTACCGTACCATATTCGTATACTGTATTTATATATATTTATTATGTTATATATATATTGTAGGCCTATTTTTTTCGGGAAGAGGGGGTGGGGGGGTGGGGGGTCTACTGCATTTTGTCTTTATGCACGCCACAACTTCTCGTTTGACTGATGTTGTGTTGCTATGTCGCCCTTCGCAGATTCAGAAAACCTTTCAACATACGATGCGTGCAGATAGGTTACTCTAATCCAGTGAGGCAAAGAGGAAGGGACCGAGATCTCAAAGCTTTATTCGTTAAAGGGATTACTCTCTCTCTCTCTCTCTCTCTCTCTCTCTCTCTCTCTCTCTCTCTCTCTCTCTCCTCTCCTCTCTCTCCTTCCTCTCTCTCTCTCTCCTCTCTCCCTCTCTCTCCTCTCTCGTCTCTCTTCTCTCCTCTCTCTCTCTCTCGCTCTCTCTCTCTCACTCTCTCTCTCCTCTCTTCTCCTCATCTCTCTCTCCTCTTCTCCTCGCTCGTCTCTCTCTCTCTCTCTCTCTCTCTCTCTCTCTCTCTCTCTCTCTCTCTCTCTCTCTCTCTCTCTCTCTCTCTTTGTTTGCGATAACTTTTGTAGCATGTTTTATATTTCATATGGCTTTGTATGACGTGTATATGTGTGACTGTGTGTATGATTGCGTCTGTGTGTGTAGCCTACGTGTATTTGTATAACGCGTTTATGTGTGATTGTATGTGTGTATTCGCATAAGTTTTGTAGATGTCCTGTAGATTTTTCTACCGACAACATGAACAAAATTATCTCGAAGTGGATGTTTGGGCTATTTTGTAAAGCTTGAAGAAGGTCTAAGAAGCAAACTACGGAGAAGAAAAAAAATATATATATACCGGTATTATATACTGTATATATACAATGAATAAAGAAACTATATGCTCGTGGCCAAATGAGGCTAAAGGTGTGTGTGTGTGTGTGTGTGTGTGTGTGGTGTGTGTGTGTGTGTGTGTGTGTGTGTTTTATTTTTTTTGTTTTTTTTAATGCGGATCGTGTTGATTAACAATAAAAGCCTTTTAAATGTCCGTGTACTCGGTTACGTGTTATAATAAGCTGGAAGTGTCGTGTTATAATAACAGTGTGCGGTTTTAATTACGGGAAAAGTATGCCGATCCCTGTGCCTCTTTGGTTGTATGCCAGAGTTCATTAAGGGAGCCCACCTCGCTTTTTTCTCTATCTCTTTGGCTTGTATCCAGTCGGCCCCATTCCGCCTACTATTTTAAGACGTTTACCCCCATCCAGGTGTCAATATTTCCTGGCGAGCGGTATATATATATATTTTTGTTTTGACAGCAAGCTAAATTTGTACATTTTTCGATAGAAAAATATTTCCGGCGAAGCCGGATTTCTCCATACAATGCTGGCTCGCTATCGCTCGCCAGGAAAAAATCGACACCTGGATGGGGATAAATGTCTTGAAACAGTTGGCTGAATGGGGTCGAATGGATACAAGCCAGGGAGAGAGAGAACAGGAGAAAAAGATACAAAAAATAGCCGGTGACCCCCCCTTAAATATTCCTTTGACACTGTAAGTAGTTAAGCGTTATAAATTAATAGTACCGGTTGATAATAAAACAATAATATCCAGCAAACATAATATATATGCATAGTGTAAAAAATAATGTTTAATGTACAGTATGAATTAAGTATATACAGTATATATATATAGTCTTGTGTTCTGGACGAGTATATACAGTATATATATAGTCTTGTGTTCTGGACGAGTAACATAGCCGAGAGAAGCACACAATCGCCCAAGAAAATTATAAACAACATATATTGAAGAAGGGCCATACACACACCTAATCATTGTCACTGTATTACTGTTCGAATATAAAGTAAACAAATCCACACTCAGACACCGAAATTAACCACTTGCGAATCTCAGGCTATAAGGAAGTTGGGAGCCCAAAACCTCGATGTTGAACATAAATGCAATAATAATGTGGGTTTCTGATGTTATGAAAGTATGGTGACCTTGACCTGATGTAAAGTAGAGATCCTATAGTAAGTAACTATAGGACTTAACTATATTTCTAACTATAGGATCTCTAATGTAAAGTGCTCGTTCCGTTGTTTGTGCCACCTGTTATGATGTAAATGGATCAATTGGGCTATATGTTTTTTTTCCTATGTGGAGCAAGTATGCTACAGAAGGGCTAACTGTACTAGAACAATAGACCAAGTGTGTTTCAAATTTACCCAGTGTGCTACAAGATATCTACAAACGGACCGAGGATGCTATATGCAAGGTTAAGAGATACAACAGGTTGGAGCATGGAGTCACTCAAACTCGTACCCGCTCGCGCATGACGTCACGATGAAGGAAGGGTCGGAGGTCACTCGACTGTTTACCATTCATTCTCAAAGGAGCAGCCGAGCCAGCACCATCCTCCGTTTTCTTTTACTTCTTACCGTGATGCTATAACTACTGTATAATGCCCTGTGAAAGTGCAGCTCTTCTATTTTAACTGAACAAAATACCTTTATATTGTCAAGTTGTTGGATGCATTTTGGATGCATTATTTATATATATATATATATATATATATATATATATATATATATATATATATATATATATATATATATATATACAGTATATGTTTGTGTGTGTGTGTGTGTAGTATGTAGGCTATGAACCGTAAAACCGTGTAACTTCGGAAATTTGTCGAAGTTTTTAACAATATCTGACTGTAAACACATTATAGAGATATAACTAGGTAAAGTGATGCGTGGTGATTAGTGCGCGGTAATCCAGGAAGCCTCCTAAAATTATCCCCCATAATAAGAGAGCTATCCTTATCCTAAATGGTGTCCGAAGTCATCTTGAAAAGTGGCTATTACTTATTATCGCCAATGTCCGAAGTTACGACCCAAGTCCGAAGCGACTTGGTTTTACGGAATGTAATTATTTGTATGTATGTGTGTATACCGGTATATACCAGGTTCAGATTATGCTGTTCAAATTTGATGTACTCATTACAGAATGGACATAATATATAGTTTATTTGGAGTCAGTACAACGAAGAATGACCAAAATTATCCATAATTATTATGTTCCTTCCATATATAGAAAGGTTGAATAAATTAGTCTTGCACTCGTTACAGAGACCCATCTCGTCCAAATGCCTATCTAATTTTATCTTAAAGCTCTTCTATCATTTCTTGATCCCACTATAGCACTTGGTAGCCTATTCCACCTATCTACAACTCTGTTACCAAACCACTATTGGCCTATATCTTTTCTGAAACGAAATGTATCTATCTTGAAAACAATTGTTTATAGTTCTTTTCGCTATCCACTGGGCTTTAGTACATTTTTCATGTCCCCTTCTATTAATCCCACTAACCCACTTGAACACCTCTATCAAATCCCCTCTAACTCTGCGTCTCTCTAATGAATGAACCTAAGAAAATGGGAGTCTGCAAAAAGCCGATCGGCCCTCACAAGGCTGTCACACCCAACCCCAATTACATAAGAACATAAGATCACGTGAAGCTGCATATGGCCTATCTACTTTAAAAGCTTCTTACTCTCACAAATACTTCCTAGAATTAGTACTTAAGTTAATATAGTACCAATATATAATATATTTAAGAAAATAATTATGTCTAGATTTCTAGAAACAAAAATGCAATATTTGACACTACTTGGCCAAACTGGTTCACGGGCCTCATGCTAGAGGGAGTGGGGCCGCATGAGGCCCGCATATTGGAGTTGGACACCCCTGGGTCTAGTGGCAGCAGGTTGGCTGGCAGGCGAGCGTTTTTCTACCTTTCTTTCTCTCGTCCAGCATTGTGACGTCAGCAGGCTGCGCGTGCGCCAACCTGTTGTATCTCTTAACCTTGGCTATATGATCGCTACAAACGAAACAAATATGCTAGAAGATCGCTCCAAACGTACCAAGTATACTTTAAGATCGCTCCAAACGAAACAAATATGCTAGAAGATCGCTCCAAACGTAACAAGTATGCTACTAGATCGCTTCAGATGGATCAGGTATGTTACAAGACTGCTACAAACGAACCAAACCGGCGCTAGCAACACGCAACAGACCGAACCAAGGAAGCAAGAAACCCTTTCGTAGTGATACATCTTCCGACCCGCGGTGAATTGCTCGTTCTGTTATCGGCGCCACTTTTATGAATCTGCCGTATGATTTATTGCCGCCCCCTTGTAAAATACGGCCCGGTCCGACGAATATATTGCGTTGGGCTCGATCTGTACTGTTTTAATGGCCGCCGGATGTTGATTTATAGGAGAGACTACCACTGCCTTGTGTTGTGACGGGCGGATGTGAAATACTTGCTCTGTAGTTTTGTTTGTCATTTATTATTTTTGCATATTTTGTTTTATTTATTTATATTATTATTATTAATATTTTATTTTATTTTATTGTATTTTATTTTTCTCCCTAGACTTCTATCAAGCTTTACACAATACTCCTCCACTACTCCCTTTCGAGAAAGAATTTTATATCTTTCGGTAGAAAAATTTCCCAACCAAAGGGAGATTCATTCTTTGTTGATTTAATTAATTGAGTTTAAAAGTGAAGTTGGCTGGTGAAAAAAATATAAAATATAATTATTACAGGCTCGCTATCGCTCGCTAGGAAACAATCGACATCTAATTGGCACGAAAGGTTTTCATATTGACAAAGAAATGGGGCGAAAAGTTATAAAATCACCTACCTAATAGGGCGAACGTCTTAAGATCTCAAAGCTAATGGGCCTAAGCATGAAGGAAAAAGGGGTTCAGAAAATATACACTTCCCCTTTTTGGCGCCTCCTTTTATGAAACCTCCTGTAATATATTTCTCCACCCACCCTAAATTTAGTTGGATTGTACCGAACACTATGGGGTAATGTATTCCAAATCTACTCTAACAGCTTCTTCTCTCTCCAACACCCCTTCTCCCCTCTCTACACTCTTCAGAAAATAGGAATAGTAGAAAGTAGCTACGAGGTGCCGTTGTAATGGCTTATATCCCTCAATACCTTCACCTGGCCTGATTATTAAAACGGATTCAATCTTGATAATGGTGTTCACTATTTTGTCAAACTAATGGAACGAACGTCTTATAATCTCAAGACTTATGGGGCTAAGCATGAGGGAGAAGGGGGTCCAGAATAACCAACCAACCAACCATCCCTCCCATAAAGCAAAACAATGCTTTAACATGTAATTTACTAGACCGTGAAAACCGGATCCTGCGTATGTTGCCAACAGCTGTATAAATCCTAGAGCGACTTGTGTAAATCCTCCTTAATACCCACCCACATCATGACTTGGTGTGTGTGTGTGTTGTGAGGGAGAGGGGTATGTGCTTTTGCTGTGTATCTGTGTACGGATAAATACACACATTATTATTATTATTTGTTTTGTATCTATTTGTGTGTACGAAGATTTTATGTGTGAATTTGTATATGTTAATGTATGCATGGATGCAGGGGAGGTGTGGGGGGGGGGGTGTATGTATGTGTGTGTGTGTGTGTGTGTGTGTGTGTGTGTGTGTGTGTGTGTGTTGATTGAGAGGGGGGCCTTACAACGTTGGGGAACTAAGGGGGACCATAAAATAGGTGGGACAGGAGGGGGGGGGGGGGACGGGGGGTTGTCCTGATTTTGGGGGGGGACCACTGGTAATGGTCCCTTTTACGAGGGAAAAGCTTCATTGTGTTGTTGTTGGGGTCGGTGTGTATGGTGGTTTTTGAAAAAAGGGTATAATTTTAACAAGGGGGGTATTGTTACGTTTGTCTTAGTAGCCCATTGTAAAGGCCCCCACTATTTGTTGTTGGGGTGTATCTGTACGGATAAATGAGTACCGTATTTGTTTATATAGGTTATACTGTATAATATCGTGTGTGCACGTTTGGGGTCCTTTTGATGGACCAATGTTTTCAAGTAATTTCGTCTTAATGTTAATGGGTTATTTTGTTAAAAAAAACGTACTGTATATCTATATATAATATAATTATATATATATATATATAATTTTTTTATAATTTTATAGATATTTATATTATATATATATAAATTATATATATATATATTCTATATATAGATATATTTATATATATAGCTAGAATAAAAAAAAAAAAAAAAAGGAAAAAAAAACAAAAAAAAAACAAAAAGGAACTAGTCGTTTCCTTGTTTTTCAAAAAAAAAAAATTAAGGGGATATGTTGAAAAAAACACCCCACGCTGGGTAAGGTAAAGCTACCGATCCGGGGAAAAGTTGTTTACAGGGCTATGGGCGTTTTTCGGGCTATTTCGAAAATCAATCATTCGCGCCGTTTTGAAGAGAGATTCATCTCTTTAGGTTTGTTGGGTGATTTTTTCGTGAGATTAGTTTCTCTAGGGTTGGGGTAAAAAAAAAGCCAGGTCTGATTTTTTGCCAATTGATTGGGTGAGGAAAAGGTTGGGTTAAGGGAAGGGGGGGGTTGTTTAATTAGTAAACTGAAAATCCTGAAATTCCAAAAATTCTTGCAAAATAGGTGGTTCATAGATAATATGTTTGGGGTTCAAATTTTTCAAAGGGTTTTGTTCAAAAACATGGTTTTAGTTGGGGTTCATGTTGTGTTTTGGGGAAAATGGTTTTTGTTTTCATGGGAGGGTTATTTTTAAGCCCACCGCTTCTCGGTTTTTCAGGGTCCTCCTCAGTTCTTCTCTTGGTTTTCCTGGTTGCTGAATGAGGGGACTCTTTTTCTCTGGGGTTAAGTTTCAAAAGTATAAAAAATGATGGGTTTAAAAAAAAAAGCATTAAATAATTTTTGCCTGTTTGTCATTGGGAGGTTGATGTGTTTTTTTTGTTTGTTTAAAAATCTCTAGGGATTGGGTTTGGGAAATTTTCCAGGGTTTTCTCGTATTTTGCTATGAATATATAAAAGAATTGATTTTAGGCTTAGTTTATTTTTTGAGTGTTTTTCCACTTGGTTTTTTTGACTTAAAAGAAGTATTATTTGTGTTTGGATTTTGTGGTTCCAGGGGGTTATGTAAAGTACTGCTATTTAGCATTGGCTAGTTATCGAAAAAATATTATTGATATAGTTTTCCTTACTTACTGATTAAATCAATGGTGTTAGAATAAAATTGGGGAGGAATCGGTTTCTTTTGAATTTCCGTTTTTTGTTTATGTGGTAATTTAGAGCCTGTGTCTGTGGACTTTGTGTTTTGAAAATGTATATGGACAAAAAAAAAAAAAAAAATAAACCAACCAAAATGTTTTTGTTATTGCAAAGGTTAAAAAAAAAAAATTTATTTGTGTTATGGGTTCAATTGTGATGGTCTTTATTTTGGGCTTCTTTTTTACGTTAATCTTTTCACTGGTTTTAAAACCATTGGTTAGTGGTAATGGAATTTTAATTTTATATTATTAAGTGAAAGGAAACATAACCCTAATATATAGGATTGTTTATATTTCTTAGTAAAGTTTAATTATACCTTTTTATAGGATTCGATTAAATTTTGCAATTTACCCTATTTTTTTTTTTAACAAATTGAAAAATTTGTGGCGGTTGTTCTTAATAGGTATATTACTTATTTTTTTTAAGGGGAAATGTTGTTCCCTGATGTGATGGCTTTTTAAGGGTTAAAGCCGGGGAAAACAATTTTCCTTGTGAAAAAAATAAAAACAGATTGGTTTGTGCCTTGGCCTGGCGCCCGGGCCGTTGCTGGGCCCTCCCTGTCAATTGCTTTTATTCACTTTTGGATATGGGAAGGGTTTAACAGTGCCCCAAAAATCTTTTACTTGGCTGGGAAGTGACTTCCTTAAAAAAAAAAAACTTAATTATATATATTAATATATATCTTATATATAATATTGAAAAAACAGTAAAAGTTGTTATACGATTATTTGTGGTGTGTGGTGTGGAGAGAGGAGAGAGGGGGAGTAAATCACAAATGTAAAAAACGCTTGGATTTTTACAAAAAAACCCCAAACACATGCCGAGGGAAAAAAAATTTTACATAAAATTAAAGGGTTAAGATTTTTTTACACTGACCACAACAGGGGGGGGGGAAAACCTCACGAAAAATCCACAAGCGAGAAGGGAGGTGTTCAGGGGGAACTTAATGCGGAAAAATATTAATAAAAGGAAAAAAAACCCTCTTAACGTAAGTTATAGTGGAGAAACCAAAAGGATAGCAAAGGTTTTTTGGGGGGGAAGGGGGGCTCTCTCGCTCTCTCCCCCCACCCTCCCTTTATTCCCTCCGGGACAACTTTGCCCATTTTTTTTTACAAAATACTAAGGAAAGTTTTTCGAAAAAATTGGAAAATATCCTTATAATTTTTTTTTTTAATTATTGGCCTAGAAAAAAAGGGAAAAAATTTATACTCAAAAAACGTGGAGGGCATTTACTAGAGGGGGGAAATGGGGAAGTCGAGGGGATTAGGATAAGATCGATTTTAAAATATATAGGATAGAATGATAAAATAAAAAAATTTTAGGATTTAAAATAGAATATTTATATATACAGGTTTAAACGGTTATATATATTTCATATATAAATATATTATATAATATTTATTAATATTAGAGATATATATATATATATATATATATATTTATATATATTATTAGTATATATATTTAATATATGAGAGAGAGAAGAAGGGGAAGTAGCGAGGAGGAGAGGGAGAAAAATGGGCCGATGGGAGAGAGGACGAGGAAAGAGAAAGCGGGGGGAGAGGAGAGGGAGGGGATATTAATTTTTTTTCATAGCCTCAGCACAAAAAAACTTAACGACATAACTTTGGCAGTGTTGGGCCTATTTGATTTGGATAGGGGAATGGGGTGGAATATGGGACGGAGAAAAAAAACATGGCATTTTTGGGGGGGTCTCGAGGGAGAAGAGAGAAGGAGTGTGTTGTGGGTGTGTAAAAAATGTGTTGAGAAGGGGGGAGGAAAGAGAAGGAGAGGAGAAGGGGATAAGGGGGGGGGGGGGGGGAATCGGAACGGATAGAGAGAGACGTTGGAAAAATTTGGAGAGGGTTGGCGGAAAATGATTAAATTTACACAAAAAAATAATCAAGAAGGGGAAGGGAAGGGGGATGAGAAAAGAAAGGGAAGAATTAAAAAAAAAACATAGGATGGAAGGGAAATAAAAAACCACTAAGAAAAAGAAAGTAAGGGAGCAAAAAACGGAATGAAAAAGAAAAAGGGAAAATTTGCATACTGTGAATAGGAAAAAGAGATGGGGGGGATGAAAGAAAAAGGGAATAGGGAACGGGAAAAATTGAGGAAAGAAATAGTGACAAATAAAAAATGAAAAAAAAGGGGAAAAGCGGGGATAGGAAAGAAAAGAAAGAAAGGGATGGAGCGAAAAAAGGGGGTACGGGGATAGGAGGGGATAAAAGAAGATAAAAGGCGGAGGATAGAAGGAACGTAAACAAATATAGACAGGAATAGAGAGAAAGAGAGGTGGGAATATAATAGCAATAAAGAGAGAAAGAGAGGTGGGAATATAATAGCAATAAAGAGAGAGATAAAAGAAGAGGCTGGGAATTCTAATAATAAGGCAATAAAAGGAGAGAAAGAAGGGGAGGAGGTGGGAAAAATTATAATAGGCAATAAAGAGAGAAAGAGAGGTGGGAATATAATAGCAATAAAGTGAGAAAAGAGAGGTGGGGAAATCATAATTATGGCATAAGGAGAGAAAGAGAGGTGGGAATATAATAGCAATAAAGAGAGAAAGAGAGGTGGGAATATAAATTAGTCAAATAAAAAGAGAGAAAAGAAAGGGGAGAGGTGGGGGTGGAATATAAATAGCCAATAAAGAGAGGAGGGAAAAAAGAGAGTGTGGGAAAATATAAATAGCCTATATAAAAACAGAGGGAAGAAATATAGAGGAAGGGGGGGGGGGGAAAATATTTAAATAAGAAAAAATTAAAAAGAGGGAGGGGCGGAAAAAGGAGACGGGTTTGGGAAAAAATTAGTAATAGGCAATAAAGGAGGGAGAAGAAGGATGTGAACGGTTGGGGGGAAATATAATTAGCCCAATTAAAAAAAGAGGAGGGAAAAGGAGAGGTGGGGGGGGGGAAAATATTAATAGCAATAAAGAGAGGGAAAAAAGAGGGGGAGGTTTTGGGAATAATAAATAGGGGGGGTCAATAAAGGGGAGGAAAGAGAGGAGGGAATATTTTAGGAAGAAAGAGAGAAAGAGGAGGTGGGAAATATAATAAAAGGCAATAAAAAATGAGAAGGGGGAGAGAAAAAGGGAGGGGGTTAGGGTGGGAATATAATAGGAATAAAGAAAGAGGCGGGAATATTTTAGGAAGAAAGAGAAAGAGAGGTGGGAATATATTAGGAATAAAGAGAGAGGTGGGAATATATTAGGGAGAAAGAGAGGTGGGAATATAATAGGAATAAAGAAAGAGGCGGGAATATATTAGGAAGAAAGAGAAAGAGAGGTGGGAATATATTAGGAATAAAGAGAGAGAGGCGGGAATATATTAGGGAGAAAGAGAGGTGGGAATATAATAGGAATAAAGAGTCTGGAAATATATTAGGAAGAAAGAGAAAAGAAGGTGGGAATATATTCGGGGAGACAAGAGAGGTTGATATATTAGGAATAAAGAAAGAGGCGGGCATTATCTTAGGAATAAAGTCAATAGCGTCGCGGACTATATTAGGAATAAAGAGAGCACGAGAGTGGGAATATAATAGAATAAGAAGAGGCGTGAATCTTTTAGGAAGACAAGAGAAAAGATAGGTGGGAATATATAGGACTAAGAGAGAGGTGGGAATAGATTAGGGATAAGAGGAGGTGGGAATAATATTAGGGATAAAGAGATGTGGGAATAATCCTAGAATAAAGAAAGAGGCGGGAATATATTAGGAAGAAAGAGAAAGAGAGGTGGGAATATATTAGGAAGAAAGAAAGAGAGGTGGGAATATATTAGGAATAAAGAGAGAGGCGGGAATATATTAGGAATAAAGAAAGAGAGGCGGGAATATATTAGGAAGAAAGAGAAAGAGAGGTGGGAATATATTAGGAAGAAAGAGAAGAAAAGGTGGGCTATATCTTTAGGAATAAAGAAAGAGGAGGCGGGAAATATGTTAGTAATATGAGAAAGAAAGAGGCGGGAATATATTAGGAATAAAGAGAAAGCGGCGGGAATATATTAGGAATAAAGAGAAAGATAGGTGGGAATATATTAGGAATAAAGAGAAAGAGAGGTGGGAATATATTAGGAAGAAAGAAAGAGAGGCGGGAATATATTAGGAATAAAGAGAGAAAGAGAGGCGGTAATATAATAGAAATAAAGAGAGAAAGAGAAGCGGGAATATAATATGAATAAAGAGAGAAAGAGAAGAAAAACAGAAAACGGGGAAACAAATCAAAACACGAAAACTGTAAGAAAGAAAACTAATATAGAAAACTGATTAAAGAAGGTATACTGAAGTAAACCAGTATAAACACTAGCCTACTTCTCTGTTTGCTTCCTAAAACACTTGACCATTACGGGAACTCACGATAAATACGCCAAATTACTTCACGAGTGCTTGCATTATTAGTTTGCATTATCTCATTAAGGGGGTACTGCTTGGTTTTTGGTCTACAGTATATATTTATTTATTTATTTATTTCTAATTTTCCTCGCTAGACCTCCATCAAGCTTAGAAAAACACCCCTTAGACCCCCCCCCCCCCTTTCAAGATAAATTTGTAAAAAATATCGGTAGAAAAATGTTTCGGCCGAAGGCCGATTCCTTCTAAAATTAGAGGCTCGCTTTCGCTCGCCAGGAAAAAAATCAACACCTAAAGGGCACGAAAGGTTTTAATATTAACAAAAAAATGTGGCCAAAGATCTCAAAATCACCAAACTAACGGAACGAACGTCTTAACTGGTGATGGGCTGGTCTATCAGAGTGAGAACTGAGCGATCTCTGCCATACCCATAGCTTACTCTGACTGTTCCTTTTACTTATATATTTTCTAGATCTCAAGTGACGGCGTCTCTTCCGTGGATTGACCTCCCAATCTACCAAGATTGGAAGCCAAAGCGTCACATTTTTCCTTTGCCCCTCAACTTTCTCTTCATAATTGCCGAGGGGCACAGGGCCCTGGGTGGGGCTTTGGTTTCCCGGGCGTTTCCTCACCCTCCCCAGCTCCCCGCCATGGAGTGGCTTCGGTCACCCAGGCTTTATTGTGGTAGGCAGGGAGGGTTCTGTTGGGGCGCTCGGTTATGGCCTTGGCCTTGCTTGGGGCCTTGGGGCTGTTCGGCCAGGCAGCTTGGGGAACAAACAACAACACAACGAGTCTATTGAATGAGTTAGATGTGTGTTAGTGAGTCCTCTCTTAGGATGAAGGTGTGGGTGTGGTGGTCATGGTTAAGCCCAGTGTTATGGGGAGTTTCCCACCACCTTGGTGTCTGTGATCAAGGTCTGTTGGGGGTCTATTTGTCATCCTGCATGACAATGGATTGTATTTCCAGTACAGTACCGTGAAATGACCTAGATTCAGGGCGGGGCTCTACTTCGGATGTTTGGAAAAAGTATGTTAACCCGTACAGCCCCACGAACGCGTCTGATGCGTCGCGATGTATGTAACGCACAGCCCCAGAGACGCGTCTGACGCGTCACCCTAATTGCGCCGACCGTAACCTCAGGTGTAGCCACTCAAGAGGGCTCAGATTTGTATGGGAACTGTGTACGTATCCCACGCAACCGTGCCGATGGTTGAAAACTCTCAAAGTCCACGTGCGGGCGCGTGAGCGCGCAATAACCTGTTTTTTTGGGGTAATTGCCTTCAATTTTTTTACTCTTGTAAAATACGTTTTCGGGGGCTCTGTAGGACCATTCTTTAAGCTTTTTGAGCGGTTTTTCGTGGTTTTTCCTTCATTCCTAACCCATTCGCTATTGTTTCTGGAATAAAAACCATTTTTTGAAAACCGGCCGGTTCTGGTGAACA
>CM064552.1:5805068-5995605 GCA_032716605.1 Paralithodes platypus | reverse complement strand
ATAGAAATGCATTATTATTCTTATATTATATTTATATATTATTTTATAAATAATGCAGCTCCGCTGCATGGTCCTGCCTGCCCGAGATCTGGAAACCTCTCCTGAGTGGTAAGGGGCAGGGGGAGAAGTGCTGGAGCGACCTTGGTATAACATGGTTCTCTGGGTCTTATCATGGGGTCCTGGGTGCCCTGGATGTGTAGAGTTAGAGGTTTGTGTTTTTATGTTTTTTTATCTGGGGTTGATTTTTTGTTTTATGTGTTTTTGTGTGTTTTCCCTGTTCTTGCTCTGTCTTGAGTAGGCTTACCCCAAAAAAATAAATGGGGAGGATGGGCCTGATCCATCGATTAGATAGATAGATTATTATTATTATTATTAAGGGTGAGTAGAATGAGCTGTGCTGTTCTGTAATTTCCTTTCACCTTACTTTTTCTATTATATGTAGGCCATGACCATCATATTTGGTCCGCAAGCTCTGTGTTTATATATAAACCCCACACTCGCTCTCATTCTCTCCATTTCGATGTATCTATCTATCTACCTGTCTATATTTCTTGTTTTGTTTATCCTTTTCTTATCTATCTATTCTATACCTCTATCTTTTTTATCAATTATCTTGTATATTTAGCTACCGTTCTCTTGCTTTCTATCTATATATCTATATATCTATCCATCTACCTATCTGTTCTTTTCTTTTAGTAATCCTCTTCGAGTTTCTTGGTGTCTCCCCTCTTCGTCTCGTGTGATTGCTTCCTCCATATTTCACCAGTTTCCCCTCCGCTGCTGGCACTCGTTTTCTTTACTCCTCGATATCTGTCTTCCGCTTCCTTGCTTGCTTCCTTACTTTCTTGCTTTTACACATAATTGTTATTGGCATCCTCTCTATATTTCTTGTTTTCCTTTGTGTATGAAGGAAACAAAAGGCAAAGCTGACTGTAACAAGTGTCTCCCTCAAAGTTAAAAGAGTTAAAAAACATGTTCTTTGGTGTATTGGAAAAAAGTGTGGTGTGCTTGTTCATTGTAGCGAAATTAATAGGAAGAGGGGTGATTGTGAGAGCTAGCTGGATTACTCTTTGTATAGGTGAGACTCAAAGAGAAACAGTGAGGGAGGCCAGACAAATTAAACAGGAGTTCCAGCAACTCCTTATCACATGCCCATGAGGTCTCTCCTGGGTATTGCCATGCTCGATTGATGTTTAAATTCTCCCCATATCTTGGAACTTGCACTATTGTTCGTCGTCTAATAATAGCTTGAAATAGTAAAGCACATGCGTAATCGTATCGTGAAAGGGTTAAAGTAGGTGATAGTAATATTAAAAGTTTACTTTGTGTGCTGCCAGACCAGTGTTGGGGATAAATGTTGAGGGAAAAAGCACTCGTGTGATTCCGGCTTTCGTATTTGTGTTTTATCTTGTTAACATGTTCTTTGCTAACATATTTCTTTTCAATATTTAACCCTTTCTTTCTCAATACTTTACTATTGTTTAACTTGCTTGCTTGTATTCCCCTTATATTTACTTGTTTTTATTGTCTTTCTTATTCTTGCTTTCTCGTGTTCTTACTTTTCCACCGACTCCCTTGCTTTCTCAATGCTTTGCTTTGTTTCTTGCTTGCTTTCTTTTTATATTTACTTGTTTTTATTGTCTTTCTTATTCTTGATCTTTTCACATTTTACCTTACTTTTTTCCACCGACTCCTACCTTCCTTGCGGGTCCTGACTTGCTCTCTCTCTCACTGTTCTTCGATTATAAAAGCCGGTCCTTGATTTCTTTATTCTCTCTTATTTATATCCCTTGCATTGCCTCTCTCTCTCTCTTTTTTTTTTTTTTTCTCTCTTCTTCTCTGGCTCTCTCTTATCTCTTCTCTCCTTCTCTCTCTCTCTCTCTCTCTCTCTCTGTATTCTGGTGATTCAGTTACTAGACGATTTTATTTTATTTAGATAAGGAATAGGCCTCTCGTACTGAAAAGGGTAAAATAAAGACTACAATATATATATATATATATATATATATATATATATATATAGCCTATTAATAATACAACTAGAAAAGGCAAAAAATAAATAATATGAAAACTATATGAAAAATTTCAAAAGGGTAAACAATAGGATCTCCCTTTTTCTATACCCTACAGTTTTCCTAGAGGTAATTGTTTTATCGAAATAGGATCAGTGCCCGATAGGTTGAAAATTCTGGAGTATATTATCGCCGGAGCTCCAAAATGCCTACATGCATGAAATGAGTTTCCTGGGAGAGAGAAAGAGAGAGAGAGACAGAGACAGGGAAGACAGAAGAGGGAAGAGGAGAGAGTGGAGAGAGAAGACGAGAGAGGAGGGAGAGGGGAGAGAGGCGAGAGACGAGAAGAGAAGAGGCAGAGGAGGGAGGGAGAGAGAGCGAGAGAGGAGAGGAGAGAGAGAGAGGAGAGCGACGAGAGAGAGAGAGAGACGGATGAGGGAGTCGGAGAGATGGAGAGAGAGAGAGGAGGAGGGAGGGAGAGAGAGAGACGAGAGAGCGAGAGGAGAGTCGACGGGGGAGAGGGGGATGGAGGGATGGAGAGCGGCGAGGGAGAGAGGAGAGAGAGGAGGGGGGATGGAGAGAGGGGACGAGAGGAGAGAGAGAGAGGAGAGAGACGAGAGAGAGGAGAGAGAGGGACGAGAGAGAGAGAGAGCGAGAGAAGAGAGAGGAGATGTGAGAGAGAGAGAGAGAGAGAGAGAGAGAGAGAGAGAGAGAGAGAGAGAGAGAGAGAGAGAGAGAGAGAGAGAGAGAATGTGTGTGTGAGAGTGAGAGTGAGTGAGAAGTCCCGACCGAAGTCTGGTTCCTCTAAAATTACAGGTTCGCTATCGCCCGCTAAGAAAAATCGAAACCTAAGTTGGCAACATTTATCGCCAAACTAGCGGGGCGAACATATTAAACATGTTCAGGGGCTAAACATAATAAAGAAAGGGGTCCAGAAAAAATAACACCCCCTTAGAGGAGCCCAAATGCCTATCAGGGAACAATACACCAGGTACAATATTTCACCATAAACCAATTTCCCTCCATTCCGAGTGGCTTCACCATCATTCAGTCAGACAGCTGATCATTCATCACCATAGCATCAACGTTATCATCATAATTATTCATTGTGGTTATATAGAGGCTCGCTTTGGTCACTAAGAAACAAAGCAAACCTATGCAATAACTTCAACATAATTATATAACAGCGATAATATAACAATGATAATATAATAATGATAATATAACAGCGATGATATAACAATGATAATATAACAATGATATTATAACAATGATAATATAACAGCGATGATATAACAATGATAATATAACAATGATAATATAACAGCGATAATATAACAATGATAATATAACAATGATATTATAACAATGATAATATAACAGCGATAATATAAATACAAACTAATAACGAAATTGATACGGGTTGAAATCCTACACTTCCTCGTCATCTTCAAATATGATAAATTTAACATAGGCCTGTGAAACCTTGCTATATATTCTAATAGTCCAATTCTGGGAGGTTTAATCATTTACTGGTAACATGGAGACAGCGCATCATATTTCACTGCATCATCAACGTCATTGCATCATTATTGATAGTTGTGGTGGTGATAAATAGGCTCGCTTTGGTTACTAGGAAACAAAACAACGATATATACCCTGTTCATTATAGGTAGGCCGGAAATCCCGAGCCCAACCTCTCATTACCCAAAAAGGACTAAAGTAATCGAGTTCCTTTTCCTACCAATTAGGAAGAGTCAGCCAGGGAATAGGTGTCCAGATTTACAACCCATTTGCTCTAGCCCTTTTTGAGTTACAGAGATTACGATTCATGGCCTACCTAAAATATACACAACAAGAGAACTAGAAAGCAACATCGCAATAAACAATAAAAATACTGATACTAATACCGAAAGTGATAGTGGTGATACGTCCTATTCATCTTCAAATATGATCAATTTAAGGGAGCCCACCTCGCTTTTTTTCTCTTTCTCTCCCTCTCTCTTTGGCTTGTATCCATTCGGCCCCATTCAGCCTACTGTTTTAAGACGTTTACCCCCATCCAGGTATCAATATTTTCCTGGCGAGCGGTAGCGAGCCAGCATATATATATTTTTGTTTTGACAGCAAGCTAAATTTTTACATTTTTCGATAGAAAAATTTCTCCGGCGAAGCCGGATTTCTCCATATAATGCTGGCTCGCTATCGCTCGCCAGGAAAAAAAATCGACACCTGGATGGGGATAAACGTCTTAAAACAGTTGACTGAATGGGGCCGAATGGATACAAGCCAGGGAAAGCAAGAAAAGGAGAGAAAGATAAAAAAGGCCGGTGAGCCCCCTTAACATATAAAACCATCCTATATTTTCTAACAGTCCAATAATTCCGGGCAGTTCAATCATTCAGGGAGACCGTCGAGACAGCTCATCATGTTTCACTATATCATCTACGTCATCATTATTATTTATTGTTGTGACGGTGATATACAGGCTCGCTTTGATAATAATGTGGTAGTAGTAGTAGTAGTAGTAGTAGTTGTAGTGGTAGTGGTAGTAGTAGTAGTAGTGCTATTGTTATTATTGGTTATATATTTTTCTTTTCATAAAATTATTGAGACTACAATTATCGATTTAAAGTTTCGTATAATTATATTTGGGGTAACTAGAAATTCAATGTGTATGGGAAATACAAGCATATAATTCACTAATTTAAACACAAAATTAAAGATCAACCAGAATATATATATAACCCAGTCCCAGAGTCACGTCCAGAATTTTATATATTCACATAGTGGTGTTTGATATTCACATAGTGGTGTTTGATATTCACATAGTGGTGTTTGATATTCGGCACCCAAATGGGCCAAATCGCTCCCCTATGAACATTTCTCCATCGGACCACCATCAATTTCAGTTACTGCAGACTTGAAGGTTTTGGGGGAACCACGCATACCAATGAGGGGTCCAGTTTTATTTAATTTATACTTTGTGGTTTCGGTTTGGTGAATTGGAGTTTCATTACCCAATAAAGAAGTTGGAAGAGGTTATGTTTTTCGTTCCGTTTGTCTGTTTGAGAACAAGATATCACAAAAAGTATGATCGATTTTCACGAAATTTGGTGAGCAGATAGGATATGCGCCACGAAGGAAGTGATTCAATTTAAGAGGTTGTAGGTAGAACGCATACCTCCGACAGCGTAGGCGGCTCACAAAGTTATGAACTGATGTTCACGAAATTTGGTGGGCAGATAGGATATGCACAAAAGAAGAAGTGATTCCATTTAAGAGGCGATCGGTAGAGCGCATACCTCCTCCAGCGTAGGCGGAAATATGCGCTCGACCGAGTGCCCCTCTAGTTTATTTTGTTCTGGACGTTGCTATGTTAAATTCTGGTTTTGTTTCGTATGTTTAACATTTTGTGTTCAATTGAGGTCTTTTGCTTGGGTTCTTGTTTATAGGTTTTGATTGTTTGATTGGGGTATTGATTTGTTTGATTGGGGTATTGATTTGTTTGATTGGGGTATTGATTTGTTTGATTGGGGTATTGATTTGTTTGATTGGGATATTGATTTGTTTGATTGGGGTATTGATTTGTTTGATTGGGGTTAGGTTAGTGTAATTTAGGTTTAAAAATCGAAAAATTTACTCTTAAGCATGCACCAAATTGATATGTACCGATAAACGCCAACCGCTCGGGTGTGTGTGTGTGTGTGTGTGTGTGTGTGTGTGTGTGTGTGTTATACATACAGTATATATCCCTTCGATATTAAAATGTACACCAGTAGCCTATAATAATTTTAAAATAGTGTAAGAATTGTGTGGCTCTTCGTAATCCTCTTTAGTCCAAGTGTGCGGCCCATCTTAAGGGGGGTCACCGGCTTGTTTTATCTTGTTCTCCTTTGCTCTCTTTCCCTGGCTTCTATCCATTCAGCCCCATTCAGCCAACTGTTTTAAGATGTGTATCCCCATCCAGGTGTCGATTTCTTCCTGGCGAGCGATAGCCAGCCAGCATTTTATGGAGAAATCCGGCTTCGCCGGAGACATTTTTCTATCGAAAAATGTACAAATTTAGCTTGCTGTCAATACAAATATATATATATATATGCTGGCTCGCTACCGCTCGCCAGGAAAATATTGACACCTGGATGGGGGTAAACGTCTTAAAACAGTAGGCTGAATGGGGCCGAATGGATAAAAGCCAAAGAGAGAGGGAGAGCAAGAGAAAAAAAAGCGAGGTGGGCTCCCTTAAGACTAAAATCAATGTGGGCAAGTCGTGGCGGTGGCGGCTCTGTGCTCCGGCCGGGGAAGGAGGTCAAGAGAGAGGAAGGCCCCCCAGACAAGTTCACCAACTGTGGACGGGTTTATAATGTCGTCTTTCATTTGTCTTTACCGAGGTTGTTATTGTTGCTTATCCTGGCCTAACCTGCACTTGCCTAGCCTAAATGTGTGTCGTTGTTTTTTTTCCCAGGACGATGAAGGTGAATTATCCCAGCCAAATATGATATAATTTCACCTCGCTTAATGTAACTTTATATATTTTATTTTTACCAGGGCGCTCGCAGTAACTCCCCTAGCTAACTCAACTCACCTCACCTAACACAAATCTTACATTAGGTTTGGTCAGGTTGGGGCTAGGGTAAGTCACCGTGATAGTCCTGATAAAGATATAATATAATCAATACATTAATTTAATAGTAGTTCTGGAGTGACCACAAACCCGGCCAAACTTGGGAAATATATACGTAAGGTTAGAAGAGGCTCATTGTTCGGGCTCTTTGTCTTGGCACAATGACTCCCAGGCCTCTCCTTCCACCACCACCACCTTCCCTCACACATACTGACCGACCTCCTACATTTCACCACAAGATCCTCGGTATTTCTCGATAATTGGTCAGAGAGAGAGAGAGCGAGAGAGAGAGAGAGAGAGAGAGAGAGAGAGAGAGAGAGAGAGAGAGAGAGAGAGAGAGAGAGCCCCCCCCCCCCCTCCCCTTGGCATCTTCTCCCACCACCACCACCTTCCCTCACACATACTGACCGACTTCGTACACTTCACCACAAAATCCTCGGTATTTCTCGATAATTGGTCAGAGAGAGAGAGAGAGTGTGTGTGTGTGTGTGTGTGTGTGTGTGTGTGTGTGTGTGTGTGTGTGTGTGTGTGTGTGTGTGTGTGGCCTTTCCACAGAGAGAGAGGGGGGGGAGGGGGGAGGGGAGAAAAATAACAGACAGGGTGGAAGAAAGACACAGAAAAAGACAGAAAGAATGTGTGTGAGAGAGAGAGAGAGAGAGAGAGAGTGAGTCTGGGTCTGGAGTCAAGTGTCTTGGAGATCGGGTATGTTGAGTTTACCCTACGTTGTCATGTTCACTCTTAATGGTACATGGGCCGGTTTTCTGGATCACTTTCTCCCTCATGTTTAGCCCCATTAGTTTTCAGATGTTAAGATGTTTGCCCCATTAGTTAGTTGATTTTAAGACCTTTCGCCCCATTTCTTCGTCAATATTTAGACCTTTCGTGCTATTTAGGTGTCGATTTTTTCCCTGGCGAACGATAGTGAGCCTGTAATGTTGGAAGAAACGGCCTTCGGCCGGGAAATTTTTCTACCGAAAAATGTACAAATTAATCTAGAAGGGGGATCTAATGGATATTTTTTTGTTTTTAATTTGATGGAGGTCTAGGGAGGAAACTAGAAAAATAATGAATACATGCAAAAATCGCCCAAAAGGTTAACCATCCCCCCTTAACGTTATCTGGGCCGACGTCTTCTGGGTTAATAATAATAATAATAATAATTATAATAATAATAATAATAATAATAATATTTCTTAAAGCTAGCGCATGCTAAGCCAGCTAAGGATAGCCCAGTAAGGCCGATTAGGCGTATTTCCATAGGGGTCCTGTACCCCATCCCCTTGCTCATGAGGGATGGTAACGACTCAGTGCTTGTGAGAAAAAAAATAAAGCGCCGAGCGTGGGCACGAGACCTCGGGCCTTCTGGGTGAAAGTCCAAGACGCTAGTCACTACACCAGCGAGCCGCTGATATAATGATATTTTGTATTATTATTATTAAGAATTAGTTATGCATTAAAATGAGGTACTAGAGTTGACATCATGATTGCGTATCAACCGAATTGTTAAATTACATGAATCTAGAATTAGAATGCTCGATTTCTAGCGACAATTTTATAATCGCCGATTCCCTATTCTCCAGAAATACCGGGGTGTAGGGGCCTATATGTTATAAATTAACTGTGTTGGTGGTGTAATAGTTTAGGTGCTTATGTTCTGGGTGTGGTGTCCCGAGTTCGAATCCCGGGAGGACCATATGCTTTCATTAGTTTATTCAAGTACATTGGGGTTTGTAATTGATGATTAATGTTAAAAACAGGGTGTTACTTATTCCTGCCTATATCTACTGTACAGTGTGTGTGTGTGTGTACTATATATATATATATATATGGTGTAATAGCGGCTCGCTGGTGTAGTGACTAGCGTCTTGGACTTCCACCCAGAAGGCCCGGGATCGCGCCCACGCTCGGCGCATTAAAGATTTTTCACAAGCACTGAGTCGTTACCATCCCTCATGAGCAAGGGGATGGGGTAGTAGTACAGGACCCCAATGGAAATACGCCTAATCGGCCTTATTGGGCTATCCTTAGCTGGCTTAGCATACGCTAGCTTTAAGAACTATCATCATTATTATTATTATATATACAGTATATATATATATATATATATATATATATATATATATATATATATATATATATATATAAATAATATGTAAATGTTGTGCGTGTACCGTAGGCATTAAGGCATATGATTAATATGATATTAAAGGTGTACAAAGATTATTTATACTGTACCCGGCCATAGAAAATATATACATTAGTTAGCCATATAAAGTACATTTTCTCTTATTCATATTTTATGAAAACTTATGAACGAGACGTATTTAAGGGGGATACTGATACATTTTAACGCAATTTCCTGTTATTTTCTTTATTATTATAATATTACATGTAATACACGATATTTTCTACTGCATTAAGTATATACATTATAATTTTAAACTGATAATATGTACGAATAGTCATAAAGAGCATATGCATTATAATGTATATATCATAGTGTTTTGTCGCTCACTCCTGATTAATAATTTACAATCGATCAAGTCATCCTCGCATGCACATAATTTTGCAAAGGATACCATTACAGCCGGGTGCAGTTGCCTCTCCGAGTTTGTAAACTTAAGAATATTGTATGTATATGTATATACTCACACACAAGAATATTAAGAATATTAATTTGACACGATCCTCGTCTCCACAATGACCCTGAGCGCTCTCACATTCCTTTACAAAGATATATAGAAGGAATTGTCTTTCTTGAAATGCCTGGGCCGTGGTCACTTTGGCCAGGCTGACCTAGTAGAGTACAGGGGTCAACTCGCCTGCCGGAAGACTGTATTTGAGGAGGATATTTTTGCTGGTCGTCCGTTTGTTGACCACATGAAGGAGGCTGAGACACTCTTTGACCTAGATGGAGCAGGGGGAGCTCCTCGTCTGTATGCTGTTGCTCAGGACGAACTTGTCATTATTATGGAATATGTTGAGGGATATTCATTGGACAAATATCTCAAAAACAACGGTGAAAGTCACCATTCGCATGACATTGTTCTGAGCCTAGCTTACAATCTAGTCGAGATCCACGGCAAGATGTACCACCACTGCGATCTTCACGCTGATAATGTTTTGGTGGTAGATGATGGGCAGGGAGATGGTAAGCTCAAGACCCGAGTAATTGATTACGGCTAGGCAGAAAACTAAGATTATGTTCGTGACTAAGATGATCCTCAGTACGACTATGATGACGAGAGAATGTTTTTGGATATCACAAAAAATCTCTTGGGATCTAACATTAATGCAAGTTACGTTTTCGACAAAGCCTGTGTATTGAGTCTCGCCAAGGCAAAGGAAAGTGATATCAAGGGATCTTGCATGACAGCTATTGCAGAGATCTTGGCAGAAATGTTCAGTGACTATAATTAAATGATATCTCTAAATTGCAGGCAATCCTCTAAAAATAACTTGCAGTAAAACCTTGAGATCTAGTGATATAGAGCACATCTCAGTGCTATGTACAGGCGGCTGACTAACGAGAGACTTTTCAAAACAAGTCCTAAAACGTGTCACCCACGACCAAAATAATTCTTCTGGTACAAATTATTTGGATAACTGGGCTCACTACTCAATCCACCTGTATAACATTCCCCACATTCCCCCACTGAGTTGCGCGGGAGTGTCTTGAGGGTATTTATTATAAGAAGTTAAGAGGTCCAGATTATTGTCAAGTTCGCTTGACATTGTATGCATACAGGTATAGGCTACATTTTTATATTGTATGCATTCATATACTGTACATGTTTATGTATATGGCTTTATATACCTGTTTATGTATAATTATGCCTTTATATACCTATTATATACGGTACCAGTATATATATATATATAGTACACCGTTATGTACCTTTATATAAACGGTACCATTATTTATGTATACGTCAGTATCCTACACTTTTATGTGTGTACCTTAATAATACATACAGTATCATTATTTATGTATACAATACACCTTTATGTAACCATTATACAGTACACTAATTTCCTTTCTTCCCTTTACAGAGGAGGAGACCTGGAGCCAAATATCCTCGCGAGGGGAGCAGCCCCCGCCCCGCCACGCCCACTCAGCGGTGATGCACGATAATCAGATGTGGGTGTACGGGGGCATGACCGATCTACAGGAGCGGGGGGACTTCTGGAGATACGATACTGGTACACCATATGATTTATCTTCTATAAATAAGAATACTATAGTCCGTTCATTCTAGGTTGGGCAGAAATCGCCACCCCTAACCTCTCATAACTCAAAAAGGAGTAGAGTAATCGAGCTAATATTTCTACCAAATAGGAAGATTTTTGCTAGGGAATAGGTATATAAATTAACAGCTCATTTTCTCTAGCCCTTTTTTAGTTACAGAGGTTAGAGGTTCCCAATTCTGCCCAACCTAGAATGAACGGACTATAGTAGTGATAGTAATAATTTATTCCAGACTCAAAAAATACATAAGGATTACATTTGAATAAATCAATTTTAGATATACTTTGATCCACACCTTGTAACTATTCAAGATAGGTTAACTAAGAATTAGTACTATCTTCTGTTCTCTCGTATTTTTCCTCTTGTTCTATTTTATTATTTCGTGTGTTTTTTTCATATCTTTGCATTTTTATTATTATTTTTTTTTTTTGCGAGTGTAGGAGAGAGGGGAGGCACAATACACCTACGTCCATTACTCTTGAATCCTGGAAAGTGTGCGAGTCTTCCCCCACAACATTAAAACTAAATCAGATATGCATAACAGCAACGGCACCACGACCACCAGAATTTGCCGACTTGCTAGTTTCGTTCTATAAGGAAGTTGGAGCTGTAGATAACGATATTTAACATAATGTATAGCTAGAGTACGGTCGTAGTACATTTATAAATACATAAAACCCAATTCAACATACCATTTATCCATCAGAAACGTACATTATTGTTGCATTTGTTCAATATCGATGTTCACGGCTCCAACTTCCTTATAGCCTGAAACTCGTAAGTGGTCAATTGCGGGAGCGAGGGGATTTCTGGAGATATGTTAGCGGGACACCCTTTTTTGTAATCTTCTATTTGTCTTTTATTTTCGTATTTGATCTTGTTTTCTGTGTTTTATATGTTCATTTTCTCTTTATGTGCTATATGATTGTATAGAAAATGGGGGAGGAGGACTTCACACCCCCATCCATTACTGGGAAGGAGGTGTGGCTATCTCCCTATAATTAATCATGGCATTATTTTTTTTTTTTTTTTTTTTTTCTATATTCCAACTTACTTCCTCTCGGGCATAGGCTGAGAGCCTTAACATTCACCGCTTTACAATGAACAGTGAAGCCCGTGAGGTCTTGTTCCAGTCTAGGGAGTGAGACATGTGAAGCACGTAGAGCACAACGAGCACCTGCCATCTTGCCTTCACATGAGGCACGGTGCTCACTCATGACCCGAAACGACCCCATCTCTGAAGCCATCTCGTTCCCGTGCTTCACTGTCTCACCCACTACACTCGGACTCTCACACTTACACACACACAACGCCACCTGTTGAGCAGATAACTCACCAGGCATTGCACCCCTATAGCATATTTTGAATATGGGAATATTCATACAGTGCTATTTAATCAGGGAACAATGAGGGTATTTTATTGACGTTTCGGTGGGCTTTGTGGTAATGCACTGATACTAGGTACAGCACAAATTCCATCCCAATAATATCTTCCCATTGATACATCGGGATTTGAACCCGGGACCTTTGGATTACCAGGCCAGTGGCAAGACCACTCCACCACACCTCCCCTATATATACAGTATATAGCCTAATAGTAATTCTACCATGCTAATAACTATTCAGATACTAGAAGCATCCGTTTTATGCAAATATAATTATTTTGTGTGTGTGTGTGTTTTTTTTTCTTTTTCAGTTTAAGTTACTAGGCCTATATAGTCTAGTTTTTTCAGCTAATGGTAACCTAGATTGTAAAGTTCCCATCAAAATTTCGCAGTTATTTTAACGATTTTGTAGTTAAAATATGCTGTTAATTATTAACACTGCGCGTTGATATGACACATAGACATAGTAGTTTCATATTTGTGTGTTCAGTATTGAGAAATCAGCTGCTAAAGGATTAAAATTACCATCAGCTGAAATCAAACCGACTATAGTAGTTTAACCTCTTTTGTACTGGTGAAGTCATTTTTAATTTTACACTAGCAACATATGGTAGCTAACAGAATTAATTGAGATAGTCTGTAGCCTTTTAATTGACCACTTGCTAGTTTCATTATATAAGGAAGTTGGAGCTGTAGACAACGATATTTGGTAGAACTACCAGCTAAAATACGGTTGTAGTTCATTTATAAATAGGCCTACATAAAATCAAATTCAACATACTCTTTAGCCATCAGAAAGTTACATTATTATTGTATTTCTGTTTACTATCGATTTCTACAGATCCAATTTCCTTATAGCCTGAAACTCGCAAGTGGTCAATTGGTAGACATCCTTCCTAAGCAGAATAAAAGCATCTAATAGTTGTCAGAATATAATGAATACGAAGTCACCGGTACAGAAAGGGTTAAGGTGATCATATAGGCCTACCAATGTACGGATGTCAGCATATAATTATAAGGTTGCACCAATTCAAACTTTTGATTGATTCCAATTCCTGAAGCATTTGGCCTATAATTTCTTTAATTGCGCTTGTATTGTACAGTCGGCAAAATATGTGATGTCACGGCACCAAGTAGCCTAGGCCAATATTTGATCAATAATTGGTATCAGCACAAACTAAGGCTATAGATTCATTTATGGTTTCGAGTGAGATACAAACATGATCCTATCTTTACACATCCTATTCAACATCTGACAGACATTAATACAGCATACAGCTAGCAAAACGTAGTGACAGCGGCGTCACAACTTATTTGGCCAACTATACCAGATTCTTGCTATTCATAAAGCATTGCATTGCTTCGTTTGTGTTCAATAGGCCTATAGCCTACTGATTCAAAAGGGTGCGTCGCGATTTATGCTCTTAACCTCTCCGCTGCGTACCCCCTATAGTATACAGGCACCCCTGTGCGGAGGTATGACGATTTGGGCGACCCTTGCAAATATCGATGAAAAGTACATCAACGTGTAGGGAATGTTCGCGTGCATCGAGCCATATATATTTGCCTCCACAAAAAAAAAATTTGGGGGGGGCGGTCCGGTCCGTAGTTGAAGAAAGTGGAGCGAATGGCATCGTGCGGCCAGATTTCCCAGGTGAATATTCGCGCGCCCAGGGTGTAGGAGGAGACGGAGGGTTAGGGCGTAATCTCGCGTATTTATCCTATTTTCATCACTTCTATGCTATGTGGAGTATGTGTAGGTACTGTATGTGTAGGTATGTGTACGTATGTAGGCCACCCATATACCAAGGAATATGCCGCATATAGACCAAATATGCGACATATAAGCGAATTATGAGAGAGTTTAGAGGCGGGAACTGAGGTGAGAGAGTTTCTGCGGGAGACAAGTGCTTGTGTACCGCTTGAGTGAGTGCGGGTTTAGCGTGTGGCGGGGTGGTATCGAGAGTTGCCAAGTTGTACAGGGTCTGTTGGCTGTAATATCACGTATATATCGTATTTTCAGCACTGTCATGCTATATATAAAGTATGTGTACGTATGTAGGCCACCCATATACCAAGGAATATGCCGCATATAGACCAAATATGCGACATATAAGCGAATTATGAGAGAGTTTAGAGGCGGGAACTGAGGTGAGAGAGTTTACGTGGGAGACAAGTGCTTGTGTACCGCTTCAGTGAGTGCGGGGTGGCAGGGTAGTATCGAGAGTTGCCAAGTTGTACAGGGTCTGTTGGCTGTAATATCACGTATATATCGTATTTTCAGCACTGTCATGCTATATATAAAGTACAGTACGTGTACGTATGTAGGCGACCCATATAACAATGAATATACCGCATATAGACCAATTATGCGATAGATAAGCCTTATGAATGTGTATAGGGGAGAGTTGTTGTTGTTCCCCAAGCTGCCTGGCCGAACAGCCCCAAGGCCTCGAGCAAGGCCAAGGCCATAACCGAGCGCCCCCACAGAACCCTCCCTGCCGACCACAATAAAGCCTGGGTAACCGAAGCCACTCCATGACGGGGAGCTGAGGAGGGTGCGGAAACGCCCGGAAAACCAAAGAGCCACCCAGGGCCCTGTGCCCCTCAGCAATTATGAAGAGAAAGTTGAGGGGCAAAGGAAAAATGTGACGCTTTGGCTTCCAATCTTGGTAGATTGGGAGGACAATCCACGGAAGAGACGCCGTCACTTGAGATCTAGAAAATATATAAGTAAAAGGAACAGTCAGAGTAAGCTATGGGTATGGCAGAGATCGCTCAGTTCTCACTCTGATAGACCAGCCCATCACCACATGACTAGAATCCAATCCTCTCAGCATCAGCTAGGAAAGGCCCTAGAAAGCCGCCTTTGGCGGGGGGATAGCTCCCCTATTTCAACCCCTTTCGGGGATGGGCACCCGCCCTTAGGGGAGAGTTGGGGTGGGTGGGTGGGTGAGAGGGAGGATGGGAGGGAGGGAAGTCAGTGTGTCGCTCAGTAACAGTTACACAGTAACAGTCGCTGTCCAAGGCCAGCCACGGCAGTCAGCTGTATGTTAGGGCGGCATCGGCAGGGCCAGCAGAGGTTCTGGATGGCAATATTATGGTTGTCCCTGTGACCTGTCGCCTTGCCCTTCGTCCCTTTCTTCCCTTTGGCAGGGGCAGAAGGGCCGGCAGGGGCGGCATCGGCAGGGCCAGCAGAGGTCCTGGATGGCAATATCATGGTGGTCCCTGTCGCCTTTGTCGCCTTGCCCTTTGTCCCTTTCTTCCCTTTGGCAGGGGCAGGGACAGGGGCAGTGGCAGAGGCAGAAGGGCCGGCAGGGGCGGCTGGTGGTGGTGGTAGTGGTGGTGGTGGTGGTGGCGGCAAGGTGGTAGTGGCAGAGGTAAAAGTTTTTTTTACCCATGCCCTTCCCTGTTTTCCCAGTGGCCCCCACAGGTCCTGCAGCCCAAGGGCGGCCTTCTGCGTCGGTGGTAGTGGTGGCAGTGGTGGTAGCAGTATCCCAGAAAGACAATGACTGTGCACTGCCCTTGCTTGCACGTGTTTTACGTGCAGGTTCCTCGTCCTCGGACCTACTCGTGCCGTAGTAATGGTAGCTAGAGTCTTTGGCAGCCACTCTCTGCTTTCCACGGACACTGACACCACCAGAAGGAGGGCTGCAGGTTGTGTCATCAGGGCGAGAGCGTGAGGGTGGTGTAGGCTCCAATGCGTGTGTACGTGCGTGCGTGTGTACCGCTTGTCTGTGTGCGGGCCGAGCGTGTGGGGTGGTGGTATTGAGAGGTGCCAAGTCGTACTACACTCGCACCAATTTGTAGCCGCCTGGCTGTAAGACCGCGGTTTTGGTACGCATTAAAAAAACGGGATTATATAAGGGGTTCCGCAGCGCAGCGGTAAAATTCTTATTAGTGTTTCAGCACTTGCCGGGTTACCTGTAGGCCTACATTAGCATATTTTTTTAGAAAGCTGTTTTTTTTCACCACGTGGCTGCAATTGTAAACAATTCATCCTTATGAATAGGCTAATATTTACACACATACTAAATCAAAAGATGCTGAAGTTCAGTCACCGTAGCCTACATTGAATATGGTACAGCACATTCAGTAGGCTACATTGAATAGGCCTTCAAACCAACTCTAGATATGAGAGTAGGCTACTCCTATATTCTTATGTTCTTTACACCAACCAACTTTACTTCTAAACTCATTTAATGAAATCAACAAATCCATGTGGCAGTCTTGGGATTCGACCCCAGGACGCTCACACTCCAGAGGCCTGTGCATAGCCTGTGATAATGTGATTCACCAATAAGATCAAGGAGGGGTATAGTTATATGATGAAATTCCTATTACATTTCCAGCAAATCAACATCAAATCAGACCTCTAGGCTCTAATAGGCTACATTTCTTTATCAGTAAAAGCTAAAACATGTCTGCATTGTGCAATGACATATTGGACTCATCAACGGGGATTTGAGACACAATATATACATTTATCAAATAGCCAGTTCAAAACAAACATGTAATCTAAATTCAAGGCCAGTAAAGAAACTGACCTCTATTTAATTGAACTGAGAACCCGTTGAGAACTTTTCTCTGGTGCAGAATGGTGCAGAATACACGTGACAAACCAAACATGCAGCCATGCAGCCATACGTCACAAGGCACTGTCAACTCAAGGGACCATGGATTCAGGAAGCATGGCATGGCTGTTATCAGTTATCATTATTCACCAACCAGCTGTTCGGCTCACCTGAGATGCTGCTGCTTGTTCCCTTGACCGGAATATCCATGTTATATATCTGTGTCAGGTAACAACCAAATCACTGCATAGATAGCAAAAACCACTGGGACTGGCGATTGACATAATTAGGAGATAGGCCTACAGTACGTCGAATTCTTGGTTAGGCCTAGGTTAATATTAAATAGGCCTAGCCTAGGTAAAATTATAATATTCAAGGACACTAGTGCGACGTTATGAGAAACAATTTATTAGGGAAAATAGGCACCAATAGAGTCGCCATATTTTTCTCTATAGGCCTAGTCCGCATGGAGGATTTTCGTTGTCAACAAATTGAAAAATACCCACTTCACAGACAAATACATCAAAAATCTAAGTCAAAGCGGGGGGGGGGGGGGGGGGGGGGGGGGGGGGGGGGGGGGGCGGGGCAGCAGCCCCCACCTATAATACTAGGATAGGTTAGGTAAGGTTCTTAGGTTAGGCTAATGTCCTTTCAAAGGGGTATAGGCTAGTAAACACTAGGATAGCCTATACCTGGTCAGAGGTAAGAAGAAGAAGAAGAGTGAGTCCTGGGTAGCATTCAAGGAGACTACTGCAGGACTCTTCTTCTTCTTACCTCTGACCGGGTATAGGCTATCCTAGTGTTTACTAGCCTATACCCCTTTGAAAGGACATTAGTCTAACCTAACAACCTTACCTAACCTATCTCACACTTTAGCGTGCGGTCTACCGGGATGCTCACACTTTAGCCTGCGGTCTACCGGGATACTCGCACTTTAACCTGCGGTCTACCGTCTACACTCTACCGGGTCACTTACATTGGCGTGCGGTCTACCGCACTGTTGGATGATTAAAAAACAAAAACAAAAGTGTGCTAAGCATTTTATTAATGATTATTAATTATACATTACATTAAATATCACAACCTTATTAACCCTTCTTCTTCTTCTTCTTCTTTTGAACCCGCCCGCAGACCGTGCAGATCCGCAGGGCTGACCTTTGTATCGGTACTGGCTCAGAAACGTTAGTAGGAGGGAAAGTTTAGAGTAGAAGGATAGTTTAAGAGACAGTTTTTTCCCCAGAATCCGGGAGGCCTCATATGAGGCAAAATGCGCGGCTAAAAATCGCCGCTAAAATCATCCTAACTCGGCAACCACGCGTCGTAGCGATGTCATCTGAACGGCAGTCTACAGACAACAAAATGTTCTACAATATGCACAAAAATTGACTGCTCTAGGTGGTCTCAATCAGTAGCTACTGAATTATGAAGCTTGGCTGTACGAAAATGACCCCGGACACAGCGATAGGCCTCATATGAAGGCCCCTGGATCCGGAGGGTTAATTGATCATCATTATGGTAAAAACAATATTGCTAGGGTAAGGTGGGGGTAAATCCGCCGCGAAACGTGTTTTTTTAATAACAGCATCCAACTGAACCAGAATTCAGATTTTTTTGTTTACATAACTTTATCATTCTCGCTTTCCTGCACACGCTCATATCATTTTTATTTGAAAAAACAAAACATTAAGGTTTGTAATGGGTGGCGAAAACCGTTACTCATGCGGCGGATTCACCCCGCCCGCCGGGGTGAATCCGCCGTGGTTATATATTATCGATGATTTAATCCTGCCACGGCGATTTTACCCTCAATTAAGTAACAATTAAGATGTTTTATTATTAGATTGATATAATCCAAGTATTTTGGTATAATTATATGCCGTACCACTGTTGATGCTCTACAAGGCGGTGGTTCTTTCCATCCTCGACTACGGCTGCCCCATTTATTGGTCTGCCTCTGCTTCCGTTTTGAAGATGTTGGACCCTGTTCATACGCAGGGTAGCGTTTCTGTACTGGAGCTTTCCGTTCCTCCCCAAATACCTCCGTCTTAGCTGAGAGTGGCGAGCCCCCGCTCTCCCTCCATCGCGATTTAGTTACTATGCGCCGTGCATTAAAAATTAAACATAGTGACTCTCCCACTAATTCCCTTTTCAGTGATATCTTCATTCCCGATCCGTGTCCATCTTCCCCCTCCTTTCCGATTCGTGCTACAATTCTCCTCAACTCTCTTGACTTTCACATTGCTGTTTCGCCGCCTGTTGTCTCCCCTTCCCCCCCATGGGTTATCTCTCTCCCCAATGTTTGCACTCACCTCTCCTTCCTCTCTAAGAGATATCCTTTTGTCCCTAGCCATCACTGCCAACACGCACTCGAACACATACGTCGTAAAGGCCCCCATTTTGCCATCTTCACTGACGGGTCTAAGACTGACTCTGGGGTGGGCCTCGCTGCTGTGTCCTCTACTAAGCTCCTTCAGTTTTCTCTCCCGCCCCAAGCCTCTATCTTTACTGCTGAACTTTTAGCTATCCAATCCGCTATTGACATTATACGTGACACCCCTCAACAGCCCTTTATAATTTACAGTGACTCTCGTAGTGCCCTCGAAGCGCTCCGTGCTTATTCGTCCTCCCACGTAATAGTTTTAGCCATAAAATACGCTCTCCACGAGATGAGCCTACGTGGATTCCAGGTCCAGTTATGTTGGATTCCTGCTCACATCGGTGTCCGTGGCAATGAAGACGCCGATGCTGCGGCTAAGAATGCTATTTTAATGATCCCTCGCCAGCCCCACCTTCCGTTAGGTGATTGGCTGTCCTTACTCGAGCCTTCTATTCTTTGCACGTGGCAATCTCAGTGGGATGCTCTACCCTGCAATAATAAACTCTGTGCAATCAAACCTTCTGTCCGTCCTTGGCCCTCGTCTTCCAGGTCTCACAGGTGTGAGGAAGTTTTACTAACTAGACTTAGGATAGGCCATTCCCGGCTGACTCACGGTTATTTGATGTCCACTCCCCGCACTCCGCCCCCTACCTGCTCCTCCTGTCATTCCCCTCTAACTGTTCGCCACGTCTTTGACTGCCCAGATACTGCCCGTCTGCGTACTGTTTGTTTTGGTACTAAATCATTCACTGACCTTTTATCCGATTCGCCGTCATTTTCCTTCCCCCCTATTGTCCGTTTTTTGCGTCGCCTTAAGCTCCTTTCAGTAATCTGATCCAATCCTTCGGGCCAGACCTATGAGAGTTCCGTATGGAGCTCAGTGGTCTGGTTAATCTGCTCTACATAACTAACTAACTATATATTTATATAATTATAGAATTTAGAAAATTATATAATTATACGGTATATATTTTTTCCTGAATTTTTTTTTTTTTTTTTTTTAAGTTTCCACTTAGAAATCACAGACAACCATCTTGTAACGAAAAAAAAGTGTATTGGGAGATGTAAAGTCGCCGCAAAATCGCCGCCACGAATTTTTTTAAAGACTGCTTACATATTTTTTAGTTTGAAATATTATGGAAAAATATTTGTCTTCGTTAAATAAATGACAACTATGCATGTTTGTGTTCTATCATCATCTACACGTACTATAAACATACCTAGAATCAATTCCATACGTATTTGGATTTATGACGAATTGTTTTAGACAAGTATCTTACGTCCGCGGCGATTCCACCCCGCGGCGGATTCACCCCACCTTACCCTACATAATTACCTAACAGTAATGATATAGCCTACACTATGACACACACATATACAGCCTTTAACCCAAGAAAGTCGAGCATCCTCTTGAAAAGTTTACTGGTGGACGGCGAGCGTCCTCTCGAGAGCCAATGCATAAAAAAAGCCTTTCAAAACAACCCACTGGTACCGGTACTCAAAACAAAGACATATGTGGTTAGGTGAGATAATTCCCCTCCAGTACCGGTATCATCTATCACTCCTCCACATGTGTCCCCCTTCTTCCCCCCTCCTCCTCAATTATCTGGTACTGTATTTTCCCTATTATTCCCGATATTTATCGAGTATTTTCGCGCAAGAACGGCTGGGAGAGAAGGGGGGGGGTCTTTCTCTGACCTAGCCAGTCTCAGACCTCGCCTAGTCTCTCAGTAGCTACTAGCATACGAGATGGTGGATGTTAGCCTCCCGCCGGTTCGCCTCAGATTACGACCGCGGGGCTACAATATAAGTTTTTCACCAGCCAATTACTTTTACCAATTCTTTTATTTCTCTTCAATGTTCATATGTTCATATTTAATGTAAAATAGGCGCATATGGAGAAGTAATGTTATATATGGTAAATATGACGATTTTCATCAGAATTGAAGCCAATAGCTTCGCCTGGCGGATTACATCAAAGGATCGACTCTGAGCCCTTTCTTGTTTGCAATGGTGATGGATAGGCTGACGGATGAGATTAGACCGTAGTCCCCATGGACAATGATGTTTGCAGATGACATTGTGATATGTTGCGAGAGACGGGAACAGGTTGAGCAAAATGTTGAGAGGTGGAGGTATGCACTGAAGAGAAGGGGAATGAAAGTTATCAGGAGCAAGACTGAGTACATGTGAAGGTTGGCGGTGGAATGGTGAGGTTGCAAGGTGTAGAAGTGGCGAATGTTGACGAGTTTAAATTCTTAGGGTCAACAGTTCGAAGTAACGGAGAGTGTGGTAGAGAGGTAAGGAAGAGAGTACAGGCCGGGTGGAGTGGGTGGAGAAGGGTGACAGGAGTGATCTGTGACAGAAGGGTTTCTGCAAGAGTGAAAGGGAAAGTATACAAGACGGTAATGAGACCAGCTATATTTACGGCTCGGGGACAAAGCGAGAGAGGCGAGATTGAGGTGGTTTGAACATTTGCAGAGTAGGGATGCGGAGTAGCATATGTTGGGAGAAGGATGCTGGTGATGGAGCTACCAGGCAAAAGAAAAAGAAGAAAACTTCATCCATGAAGAGGTTCATGGATGCAGTGAGGAAGGACATGCGGGTAGTTGGTGTGACGGAGGAAGATGCAGGCGAAAGGGTGGGATAGAGGCGAGTGATCTGCTGTGGCAATCCTTAAGAGGAACGGCTGAAAGAAGAAGAAGACAAACAAATCTGCTGCATAATTTCTAAGCACTTTCCAGCAAATGTGAGATTGGAATAGCTCACTGCTGACGTCTCTCATTTTATTTAATACAGTATGTGTATATTAATTGGCATCCAACCATGATCTTTCAATTGTTTGAGTGTTTGCCCTTATCGCCGGATTCATATAATTTTCTTGGTGGTTTACTATAAAATTGCGGTTACCAATGGCATTTAAATTTGCACCTGCCGCTGCAGGCCATTCATCCAAATGAATGACTGCACCTGGTGCACATTCCTGCTCAATGATGGGTATCAGAGTGTTTCTGCCACGCTGTTGCACATGAAAATATCGACAATCAAAGCCTTGCCTGAGACCAAAAATCCAAGGCCCATCAATCCTACGTTCATGGTTTCTGTCGTTTTGTATATCTGCATCACTGTCTTCGGAAAAAGGAGCATTATCGCCATTTAGCATTTTTCCGCGATTATATTTCCACCAACCAGCAAATCTGATGAGGCTGGTTAGGACCCAGGTGCAGTGGAATAACACAAAGGATGACAATGATGATGAGTTAAGTGTTATCAAGGAGGGTATATAGCCTGGTCAGGTCAAGGTTAGGTAGACTGGTTAGGTAAGGATTGGGGAGGGCCTGGTAAGCGGTAGACCTCACACTAAAGCAGCACCTCCAGATTACCCTTAACAACATTAACTGGAAAGAGGGCCTTAATCCACGAAGACACCTTTTGGTAAAGGTTGTGTTTGCGGATGTAGTGTCGCTTTGTTTTCATTACTCATACGCTTGCGGTTACGTTTGAATCTAATTTGACTTTGTTTATTTCAAAATTATCCCACGGGCAACTTTTATTTGCCGCTTGCTGGCAATATGCATTATGATGACAAAAAATCAGGGGGGAGGGGGTAATAGGGAAACTGATTATTTAATTATTTTTTAATCTCATGGCAGCTAGTAACACAATTCTACAGAAAAAATTACCCAACAGCCATGAGATACAATGATAGGTTGAGGGGGCTCACCCCTCACAACTTATTGTCATCATCATATATATTGCCAGCAAGGGTCAAATAACTAATGGCCGTGGGATAACTTGATAAGAAAAAAGAAGTCAAATTAGACGCAAATATAACAGCAAGCTTACTAGTAGTGTAAAAATTTACAAAAAAATACAATATGCCCTGTAACACAACCCTTACCTACCTTTTCAGAAGGGCTTGTGAAATCTGTTTGCTTCTTTTGCTCTCTTTATCAGTCCATCTAATGTATTGTTTTCTCCACAGTGGGCCGAACATGGATGCAGATCAGAGCCCGACCTAGCCCCGGGTGCCTACACTCTCATGTCGCCGCCAAACTCCACTCCTCCATGATCGTCTTCGGTGGGGAGCGGCAAGGCGAGGTGCTCAACGACCTCTGGCGATTCCACTTTGGTAAGGCAATGAATAACAATGTCCTGTGAATCTACGGCCCTCAGTGGACTAATGGTAATGTGAATATTAAAAAAATATACAGTATATGTCTTCCTCTTTGTTATATTTAATTATTGTCAGACAAAATATGTACAGTATTTATATTTTTTCACCAACCAACTTTACTTCTAAACTCAATGAAATCAACGAATACATGTGGCACTCCAAGGACTCCAACCTAGGATACTCACACCGAAATTCTGCACATTTATGCATTACGCTATCAAGACTCAAATGTTCTAGTATTTAGTAGTACAATTAATTATCTACCGGTATCTATCTATCTATTGCCTGACGCCGTGATCCCCGAAGGGGTGGCCACGAACGAACTGCCCCCATGCACATCTTTCCCCAGTCAGTCGACGCCCCTCCTCCCAACCAGCACCGCCTTCATCCATATACTTCCTCACTCCATCCTTCCACCTCTCCCTCGGTCTACCTCTCCCTCTCTGTCCTTCCACCTCACTCTTGTACACCTTCTTAGTCATATATTAATTATATACCTGATTAATCCTGATACAGTACTTAGCCACTCGTCATCTGTATAATGTACAGTACTGTACTGTATATCCTAATCCTCTACTCATTAACACTTATGCTGCGGGTATATTTGCACTATTTAGGGCATATTCAGGCACTCCTAAATGATTAATCAAGTATCTGCATGAAATGAAATGTATTCTGCCAAAAACTAGACGAAAATAGCTTCAAAATGACACTAGAACGAGCTTCCTAACTCGCGGGGTTCACCCGCAGCGCTGCCATAGACATTCGGGAAAACTCGCTAATTATTAGCAATGTAGTGGCTTGGCAACACTGCTGAGACCGCGGTCCGAGACCACAGTTTCCCTCAGTGCGCGGCTGGCCGTGCTGACAGTCGGAGGTGGGCCCCTCGCTGTCCCGCCCACTGACACTCGATTTCTACGTCTTTTACTGGCTTTTAAAGCCTGGATGCTGTAAATTGCCTATGCGTTCCGAAACGTCTCACACAGGGAAAGGGTTGAGCCCCGTTTACACTGTGCAACATTTGTCGCAGGGTGGCAAGGCACGAGGGACAAAGGACGCGTGCCACACCGGTTATTCATTTACAGTTTTACATGGCCTCACGGTAATCGTGGGGACGGTGGGGTAGCTGGGGCAGTCGTGACATTCAAAAGATGGCAAAAAATACTTGCCACAGATTCTCCTTATTAAGTTCTATTAATGTGAATACTGTATATCCTCTCAGCGCCACTGGAAATGAGAAAATGAGATCTATAACTTTGACAGTCAGACGGTTACTGAGAGTGAGTAGTGAGGGATCAAGTGCCACACATGACAAATGCCCAAAATTGTTCGGATGCCCCTGCACTTTAACCCCCAGGCAGCACGGATGCAGTGTCACAGGGACACTATCACTGATGTACCATGTAAACGGGGCTTTAGAATCATGTTACCCACTTGGTTGTCCATCTAATTCAAAGTTTGTGTATTTTTTCTATCTCTCAATCATTCCATAAACTTACTTCTTGCATTTTCTACTTTAATTCCATTCCAATAAAAAGGTCATTGCATGATAGTGTGGTAATCCCGACATTGACGTACGGGAGTGAACCATGGACATTGTTGGAGAGGCACAAATCAAGAGTGAGAGGGGTGGAAATGAGTTACTTGAGAAGTGCATGTGGAGTTACATAGAGAGATAGACAAACGAATGAGGAAGTAAGAGAGTGGTGTGGTGTGGTGTGGATGTGCTGGAAAGTGTGAAAAGGAACATCTTGAGATGGTTCAGCCATGTGGAACGTATGGGAAGTGAGAGAATGACTAAGAGGGTGTACGTGAGTGAGGTGGAGGGACAAGCAGACCGAGAGTGAGGCGGAAGAATGAAATTGAGAGGTACAGTGTATGAGAGAAAGCTGTGTTGGTTGGGAGGAGGGGAGTCGGCTGACAGGGGACAAAGGTGCTTGAGGCCGATTAATTTGTGACCACCCCTTCAGGGATTATGGCGTCTGGCAATAGATAGATTCCATTATATATACTTTATATCTGAATATATTAGTTAGAATGTTTTGGGTTAACATCAGCTTCAAAATTGGTTTTGATTCTTCAATAAATAATAATCCAAGATATATTGGTATGGCTTTCTTGGATGAACTTTGAATCCAAAGTTATTGTGTGTAGGGCATCTAGAGGAAATCCCCCACCAAGTACATAATTATGAAATGAGTAACAATCTGAATAAACATCTTCCTGCTCTCCGAGAGAATACTGTAAGGGAAAGTTCACAATATATTAAGAACTATAAAATACAATATACAGTATATGATAATAGGTCACAATGTAAGTAAAATGACTAGAGAGTATTCCAGAAGGGATGACATACTGGGTCACTGGGACTCGTCAATCTTGGTTGGCAACCTATCTAGGCTAGACAACCTTATACAAATCTGGGAGGATGAGACTCATCAGCTTTGGTCAGCAACCCATCTGCGGTCTACGGGAGTAAACCTTATACAAATCCTTACTGCTCACTTTCCAGCCTTATGAGGGCTTCTGCTCAGTAGGCTGATGACAAATAGTTTTTAATAATAATAACTTACTGCTCACTTAACGGGGGATTGAAGTATTTATTTGCTCATTCATGTATCTTTTGATTATTTTTATAGTTTCCTCCCTAGACCTCCAACCCCCACCCCCCCAAAAAAAAAAAATCCTCCTTCAAGATAAACATTTTCGATAGAAAAATTCCCGGCCTTCCTGTCCCCTCTTAAATTTCAGGCTTGCTATCGCTCGCAAGGAAAAAATTGACATTTGAATGACAAAAAGTCTAAATATTGACAAAGAAATGGGGTGAAAGGTCTTGAAATCGCCAAACTAATGGGCCAAACATCTTAAAATCTGAAAACTAATGGGGCTAAAAATGAGGAAGAAGGGGGCCCAGAAAAACGACCCATCTCCCCTGTGAAGCAGGTTGGTGGATGGCCTAATCACCCACCCACCTGGTCCACCACTGTTAAAAAGATAGGATTAAGGGGATATGGGTAATTTTTTGGTAGATTTTTTTTTTTTTTTTTTTTTATTTATTTCCACATAGCGATTTTGATAAGTTCTTTTGCCGTTACATTGTGTCGTCACAGTTTTGGTTTGTTTATTTTGCAAGTTTTACATTATTATTCATTATTTTTCTAGTTTCCTCCCTAGACCTCCATCAAACTCCACCATAAGATGGAGGCCCCCTTACCCCCAGGTAGCTTCCACTCGTTTCCCTCCCTTATCAGCGGTACACCAACATCCACTGCTCTTCCTTGTATTTCTTTCATGACTCCATCCATATATACATTTAACAACCACAGGACATCACAGCAGACCCCTGTTTCAACCCAACCTTCAGATCAAAGAACTCGCTCTGCTCATTCTCCACACGTACTGACACCTTTGCACCCTCATACATGCTCTTCACTGCTTTCAGCAACTTGCCATCTACTCTGTATATTCTCAGTACTTTCCAAATATTTTCTCTATCCACTCTGTCATAGGCCTTCTCCAAGTCCATAAAGGCAACATACAGCTTTTGTTGCTTCTCCAGATATTTCTCCACAATACATTTCAGGGCAAAAAATCTGATCTACACATCCTCTTCCCTTCCTAAACCCGCCCTGCTCGTCACCTATCCATTTTTCCGTTCTCGCTCTCACTCTCTCAACCACTACCCTACTGTACACCTTCCTTACTACGCTTAGAAGACATATTCCCCGGTGGTTACCACACACTCCTCTTTCTCCTTTACCCTTATACAGTACAAGGGGACTATTATGCCGGTCTTCCATTCATCAGGTGCACTCCCCTTCTCCCATGCTAGTTTACACATTTTCCATACCCATTCGATCACTATCTCACCACCATACCTCAGCATTTTCCCACACACTCCATATATTCCTGATGCTTTCCCCATCTTCACTCTTTTCATGGTTTCACACACTTCTAACCTCCTGATCCCCACCTCCTCCTCCACTACTTCTCTTCTTCTCCCTCCCATACCCCATCCAACTATGTTTGCTGGTGTTTCATTCCTTACATTCAGCAATTCATTGAAGTACTCCCTCCATCTTTCACACCTTTACTACCTTCCCTAACTTTCTTGACCTCTTTCCAGAACAGTTTCTTACACTCCCTCCATTTTACACTCAGATTCCTTCAAAATTCCTCATCTGCTCTTCTCTACTTTCCTTCACAACCCATCTCCCCTTAAAAAGATTCATTGAAGGCCTCAGATTTGGTGGAGTGGTTAATCCTGTAAGTCCTTGAATAAACTGGCACGGGTTGTCCTCACTGGGGACATGTTTGCTTGGGGGTGGTTTGAGTATGGCCACCCTCATGAAGAGTAAGGCATCTGGCAATAGATAGAGAAGATAACATAAACAAGATAGTAAACCACTTCGCCGGATAGATTCTTACTGTCTTGATGGTGTAATGGTTAGAGCGTGTAAGTTCTCTACGATATATCCTAGATTCGAATCCTGGGAGAATCACATGCTTTCATTAATTTCATTTGGGGGTTATTGGCGTTAAGAACGATGTTAAAAATTATACTGTAGAAAATGCTTAGGCTATGAGATAAGCATAGATGAGGGAGAAGAACAACATATGTATGGGTATTTACATTCAAAGTTAAGGTATGTTAAGTTTTTCAGGCAATTAATGATGCTACAGTCTATAAGAGAATCATGCAAACTCGGTATCAGTTACGAACATCATAATTAATTTTCATATTTCAGAGATACTGTAGTGTCAATATCGTTAATATGCTTGTGAGAATTCAAAGATTTTTAACCTTGTAATAATGTTTATCTGATAATAGCACAGTAAAAGTTAAAATATTTTCTGATTGCTTTCAGTATCATAAAATCACTCCAGTAATATATCTAATACAGTATATAAGCTATATACCGGTAGCCTACCATATACAGTACTGTATTATTGGCATTGATTGCTTTTGATAACATGAAAGCTTTATATCTACTGTATTTCTAAGCTTCATTGAAAATATTTTATTACTTTATCCTTCGCAGTATTTATTAGTTGATAGATTTATTACTATTCAGACTTACTGTACATGAAAACAAATCTTGCAAATATTATGACTTTTTTTTTCTTCCCCAGCTACTGGTGCGTGGGAGCGCCTCATGTCATCAGGAATCAGACCCCAGCCACGGTCCCAGTTCTGTGCTTTTGTGGCCCCCTCACACCACATCAAGGGCCCACGCTTCCACACCGCCTCCTCCCACGTGGGTTCATCAGCGGCCAGCAGCAGTAGTCGCAGCAGCAGCGGATACAGCAGCTCACACAGCCACGACTCTTACCGCACTAGACGGATTCACCCGGATGGATCAAACAATTCCGGGGGAGACGGTGGTGGTGGTGGTGGTGGGGATACTCGGCCGTGTGAGTGTCAGGAATGCACCGAGGATGATGACATGGATCTGGACCCCACCAGACTCCGGAACCTCATTCAGAAGAATTGTTCCAATGCTCCCACCACGCAACTCAAACTATCCATCTCTAAGTTTTCACAGTTAAACCTCTCTCACTTAGGTCGGTACTATAGTTACAGTATGCTCAGTAATGACAGCACTGAGAGCATTGTTGAAGAGTCGCTTGCCAGCACTTGCGATAGCTTAGGTAGTAAAATTGTAAAGTCTCAGAGTATTCACTTTATGAGTAAGGATAAAGACGTTAAACACGAAGGAGTTAAATCTGGTATGACGAGAGATATAGTTTCTGTACCCAATTTTGGTGACCTGAAGAGTGAGAGTGATGAAAGTAGCTCAGCCTCACACCTGCCAGTAAACCATGTAAAAGTGATCACGGTATTACCGGCCGAGGGTACTGTGGAGGCAAGCCTGGAGGACGACCCCTCAGACATTGTGGCTGGGATAAAGGGCCGTCTAGCCTTCAGCCATGACGATACCATCCAATCAGCAGACACCAGTATCAGTGAAAACCTGATGTCGTTTTCCTGCACCACTGACAGCAACCTTAGCAGCAACGCCAATCTGTATGGACCCCCAAATTACAATTCCAGCGCACTTAGTGGTTTTGCCAATCCTAATTACGTCGGTTATGAGCCAGGAAGAGAACACGGTAGAAGCTCAGGTGGCCTGCTGAGCCAAGACTACTGGCGAGCCGGCGCGCTGGACCTGGAGAGCATGAGACACAAGGAGTTCGCTGAGATGCTGAGAACGCCGCCGGACTCGGGCATTGGACTAGGGGTGGAGATGGAGCGCCGGACTCCCCTCGACCTCACCATTGCTACCCTGGAGGACTTTGTGACCTTTGACAGCCAGTCGGATCGCTTTAGCAAGAATCATGCCAACGACCAGCCGGCGCGGACAAATGGAAGCTCAGCAAACAAACCGGCCTCGTCTGCCAAAGTCACCTTCTTCTCGGGGCAGCCTACCAATCCCAGCGGCACCGCAAATCAGGGTAATCAGGGGCCACCAGAGGGGAGCAGAGACCCCCCTCCTCCTCCCCGCATCAACCCTTTCATGAAAGAGGAACCCAAGTCGAACTCCCACACCCCCAATGCCATGTACATAGTCGGGGGGAAGGAAGTCGACCAGATGACGGCATTTAAACGACCCATATCTGTGTGGAAGCTGGATCTACCTTTTTAGTGTTTTAATCAATCATCCCCAAGGCCTCTGTTAGTTGTATTCAATTGATCATGTAAGATACTAGATGCCTTCCATCCGTTATAGAGATGCATTTTGTACAAAGAGAACAAGGAATCACATTCATTTTCAAACATAGTCATTCTCCAAAGTATATATTTTCCCCATTCCAAGCTCCCCCTACCCCCGAGAGAGTAAAAGTGTAGCCGCTGTGTTAGTCTCTTGTTATATATCTGTCCATGTATCCCGTCCTTGGCTGTCGTATAGGGTGGAGTGGATAGTGTTCAAGGTTGTTAGGCCCTGGAGGAGGTTTTGTGTTGAGCCGCGCTCTTAGGGCGGGTTCATACAAAGCCTGTTACTATAGTCCGTTCATTCTAGGTTGGCCAGAAATCGTGACTTTTAACCTCTGTAACTCAAAAACGGCTTGACCAAATGGGCTGTAAATCTCCACACTTATTCCCTGGCTGACTCTTCCCAAATGGTAGAAATATTTGCTGGATTATGCTAGTCGATTTTTAGTTATAGAGGTTAGTGGTCAAGATTTTTTACCTAATTATAATGGATAGACTTTAACAGCGAGTAGAGGCAAGCTAGCAACTTATTCTTCACTAGCTGGGAATATGTCAGAAGTAAGTTTTAGCAAGTTACTCATGGTTAGTTGGACCTCGTACATGACGTTAGTGAAGAATTAGTAGCTATTGCGCTTCAGCTATTAAAGCACCATGTGTAAACTTGCCCTTATAAAGATGGCAAAGTGTTCAGAGTATTGGAAACTGGGAACAGGTTAATCCCTTCAGTACGAATGGCGTTATTTTTGTTTTATGCAGGCTATCATTGGATAATTTTTTGTAACTTAGGAAAATCTGTGGTTATCAGAGGGAGAAATGCTATAGTTTTAGCCCTTTGATATCTAGAGGTACTGCCTTAGCTTAGGAAAATCATCTAATATTAGTCTGTACCGGTATATATTTTAAATGACGCTATCATATTTAATGGGTTACCGTATATAGACATTTCAAGATCAAACTCCAATGCCTTACCTTTGAAAAAGGAAGATCATGAGAAATACTTTGCTCTCCAGGTGATATTAACTTATGAAGAAATTATCAGCAAAGTTTGTATTTTTAACCTTTTAAATTAGACTGCCCTTTTTTTTTTTAGCTAACTCCAAATGATTTTATGCAACTTAAGATTGAGCTGACATAGTTAGAGGACTGAACAATATAATGTTAGCCCTTTGATTCCTAAAAACCCTTCCTAAATGGAGTAAAATCATTTGCTAGTAGAATGAATAAAGTAAAGATATTGTTTAATGGTTGAAAGGGTTAAAATTGAGGGGAGATTTATATACTGTATATATTTTGTTTCTTTTTTTCCTCCCTAGACCTTCATCTATCTATTTATCTATCTATTGCCTGACGCCGTGATCCCCGAAGGGGTGGCCACGAACGAACCGTCCCCATGCACCTCTGTCCCCAGTCAGTCGACGCCCCTCCTCCCAACCAGCACTGCCTTCATTCATATACTTCCTCACTCCATCCTTCCACCTCTCCCTCGGTGCACCTCTTCCTCTCTGTCCTTCCACCTCGCTCTCGTACACCCTCTTAGTCAATCTCTCGCTTACCATACGTTCCATATGGCCGAACCATCTCAAGTTGTTCCTTTTCACACTTTCCAGCACATCTACCTCCACACCACACCTCCTTCTTACTTCCTCATTCGTCTGTCTATCCCTCCATGTAACTCCGCACGCACTTCTCAAGTAACTCATTTCCACCGCGCTCACTCTTGGTCCGAGTCTCTTCCCGAACGTCAATGCTTCGCTTCCGTAAGTTAGTGTCGGGATTACCACACTGTCATGCAAGGACTTCTTCACTTCCATACTGACCACTCTATTTCTTGTTACTGCTTTCAACGTTTCTACAACCCTCTTCCCCTGTTGCACCCTCTCCCGCACTTCTTCATCCATAGTCCCATCTTTACTCAACCCACTGCCCAGATACTTTAAAATGTAAAACTTGCAAACTAAACAAACCAAAATTGGGACAAGTACAATATAAAGTCAAATTAAATTATCAAAATCGCTATGTGGAAACAACGCTTACTAAAATGAAATCTATGAAATAAAAGAACACAATCCACCACATAGGATGTACATTACTACATGAGCAAGTTAATCTGTTTCCCAAGCAAACTAATCGCACACATAACAACGCACTATCGTCACGTTCAAGGAATTAGTCAAATTTGGGAAGTAAAGAGCTGACAATCTCCATAGCCTGACCGTTCAACTTCACCTCACACTCTGTGACTTCACCCCTTTCGAAGACCATAACCTTGCTCTTCCCCGCATTTACCTTCAAATTCCGTTTTTCGCACACTGTTCCAAACTCATTTACCTTCATTAAGCTTAAGAAAAACCCCAAGACCCCCTTTTGAGAGCAATTTTTGATAGAATAATGCCCTGGCAGTTCTTACTTGCAGGCTCACTTTCAATCGCCAGGAAAAATTTTACGCATAAATGGCAGGAAAGATTTTAAAATTGACAAAGAAATGGAGAGAAAGGTCTTAAAATAGCCAAACTAATGGGACAAATGTTGTAAAATCTCAAAACTAATGGGGCTAAGCATGAGGGAGAAAGGGGTCCAGAAAAAATGCCCCCTAAAGGTGGAAGGAGTTTAATCTTGAAGTTGTCTAATAACGTTCTTGTTATACTCTGTCAGTTTATTTTAGTTATTTATATATTGTTATGTCTGACAGATATTTTATTTTATTTTAGGTACTGGAGTTTATTATGTATCCATTTACTTTTATGTTAAGTTTGTTAACCCCTTCTGTACCAGCGACGTCTTTTTCATTTGATTTTAGCTACATTTAGAAGATTTTATGAAACTTGCGAACGATATATACTGTATTAGCTAAAAGGATTAATGGAGATAGTCGGTAGTCATTCAATGGGTAGACGTCCTTCCTTATCTGAGTAAAATCGTCTAATAGTTTCCAGAATATAATGAAAAGGACGTCACCGGTATTGTACGGGTTAAGGATATTTAAAAGCATGATTTAGATGGCTAAGTTAGTGTGCTGTATGTATTTATTTACACCATTGTTATTTTACTGTATTTATCTATGAATAATTATGAAGAAGAGGGATATAGGCAACAGCTGTGGTGCAATATGGTTTGCTTATTTAATAATCAAATATAATGTTTAGCTTACGTATTCAAATCAAGAACTGTTATCCGTTGCTTCTTTATTTCTAAGGGGGTATCCCGCAAGAGTTTTATCGTCAATTTTCCACGGTCAACACATTTCTGGCAACTTTTTCTGGGTTCTTTTGCACTGGTATCAAGTATAGTCTGTTTTCTTTCAGCTGATGGAAAATTGAATCCCTTTACAGCTGATTTCTCTATTCTTAGCGGAATAAATATGATACTGCTATGTCTCTGTGTCACATTATTGCCAAGTTTTCATAATTGGCAACATATTTCGCTACAAACTCTCAAGAACGATAGAGAGCTTCAAGATAAAATTAAATAGGTACAGTCTGACCTGCCAATACGCGAGCTTTTAATACGCGATTCACCTTATACGCGAGGAGGGGGTCGAATCATACCCAAAACTTTCAAAACGCGTGAGTATATGGATGAGATGGGTTGGGTGTTATGTTTATATAGGCCAATTGGCTCTCTGCAGACTCCAGTTTTCTTATATTCATACGATAGCCGAGTAATCAGGATGGTGAGATAGCAATTTACCATCAGATGGAAAACAATAGACTCTAGTAAGCTGAGGATAAATTAATTTAGGTATTATAATTATTTAAAGAATTTACCTATTAAGCTGCCAGACCAGTGTTGACGCTAAACGTTGAGGGACAAAGCGCTCGTGATACCGGCTTTAAGTGGTTGGTATTTATCACTGAATGTTAACTAATATACCATGATAATCAGCTAGTCACCCAGGAGTATAGGGAGTGGAGAGTAGAAAATGTCAGATGTCTTTCAAGTCACATTTCACATTGTAAAGATCGTAGCAGTTTTCGGAGTCTCTTAACGTCACTATTGCTCGAGTCACCATGGCGTTAAAGTCGCCATCTCTCGTTAAAAATCACCATAAAAATCACCATAACTAACTACATAATATAACATAATTATAATGTAAAACTTGCAAAATAAACAAACCAAAACTTGGACGAACACAGTAAAAAGACAAAACAACTTATCAAAATCGCTATGTGGGAACAACGCTTAAGCAAAATAATAATTTATAAATAAAAGAACACAATCCACCACATAGGGTGTACATTACTACATGAGCAAGTTAGTCTGTTTCCCAAGCAAACTAATCGCACATATAACAACGCACTATCATCACGTTCAAGTACAGTACACTTTCAAGACTAAAGGCTCTTTAAAATATTCAGTTTCAGTCTTAGGTTGTGGTATGGTTAAACTTTATTACCAATTTGATTTCATGTCCTAATATATCCTGTATACAGTATCAACGTGATATTAGATGTTCATATTAAAAAACTTTACAACATAACTGAATGCATGCCAAACACAGCAAACAAATCAATGACAATAATCGCAACGTAAATATTAGCCAAACGGAGATAACTAAATTGAATCGGCATGCTTTAAAAGTACAATTTGTATGACCGTGTTGCTTATATAGATGTATTGAAGTGGAATGTAATGAAATGAGAATGGCAAAATGGATAGGTGTCGTTCATCCCAAAGATAACGTAACTAATGAGGAACTAAGGTGGCGGTTGGTTATTAGGAGTATCAGCAAAGAGATGGGCATGAACAGGCTTGGTTGGTTGTGGCATGTGGAGAGGATGGGTCATAGTTGATCAAAATTGGGTGAAGAGCTGTAGGTGAATATGGAGGGACCTTTGTGAAGTGGTAGACATAGAACTAAAATTATAGAAGAACTTGAGGGTAGATATTTTGATTTATCTCTAATATAATAACTCGCCAAGCGAGGCATCCCAAAACAGGGCCCCCTGGAATGCCAGTATTAGGTGTAAGACTGGAACCGTACTTATTGTGGATCAATCATTCTTTAGAATGAATGTACATATGTATGATGTGAAAGGTGGTACAAATTGTATTGAACAATTCTGATACACTGATGAAATATTTTAAAACATTCCCTTAAGGCATATGCCCAGGTAAGCTTTTTAATTAATGTTCATGTTCTCAAGTTTATCATAAAGTTGTGTACCAGCTACTTGTATAGGCGACTATATGTGCGATTAGTTTGCTTGGGAAACAGATTAACTTGCTCATGTAGTAATGTACACCCTATGTGGTGGATTGTGTTCTTTTATTTATAAATTATTATTTTGCTTAAAGCGTTGTTTCCACATAGCGATTTTGAAAAAAAAAAAAAATCCTTTTACTGTGTTTGTCCAAGTTTTAGTTTGTTTATTTTGCAAGTTCTACATTATAATATAATTATGGATGATTTATAGAGGAGATGGTGACTATTACAGCGATGACTTGAGCGTTGTTGACCGTAGCAGAAATTAGTGCCAGACTGGTGGCGGAAGCTCAAGTTGTTATCATGGTATCTAACAATTTCTCCGTCTGAAATATACTTTTAAGTCATTATTGTGATGCATTTTGAGGTGTTTAAGATTTTCGATGTACTGCAGTACCATGTAGGTTGTGGTTGTGAAAATAACAAACTTTACCCTTTCAATCAGGTAAGGAAAAGTTTTACTCTTGCTACCTTTTGTCCGAGTCATGTGATCGATGGCTAGAAACGAGGCAGAATGATCGATCAAGGCCATCCAAAACCTTACCGGGGCCCATTCAAGACGGACAGGTAGAGTCGGTAATTATCTTAGATGGCTTTGTTGGTCCCTGGTAATAATTTTGGTTTTTATCTGTCGATCAGTGTTTTGGACAATATGTCTGCAAGAGGACCTGTCAGAGTTAAAGGGTTTTATATTGTACTCTCTAGCCCTTGTGATTCACTAAGCTGAATAAAATCATGTGGCAGTAACATTGATAAAGTAAAGATATCATTGTCTGATTGAACGAGGTAATATAAAAATGTTTCATTGTGAAGTACTTAGTCCACTATAAATAAAAAGATTGCCCATCAGAAATGGAGGCAAATTAAGAGTACAGTACATGTAGAAGAAATAGCTCTAGTTAGTGTAGCTTTCAAAGTAACCAGACGTACAGTATTTTTCGGGCCAATCTTGTCTTACGAGGTCTTTGACTCCCATAGCTCCGATGCTTCTTTCACATAGCTTCCCAGAGGCATATTTTTTTATGACCTAATGGAGTATTTTAGAACTGTATGTCCAAGAGTAAGCACAGATGGGCTCAGGTCCCATACAGCCTTGATGAAAATGTGTGTATGGTGAAGATGACTATACCCTGTTCAACTAGTGATCGAGTTGTGACAGATTCATATATTAAGCGTTATTTCCACATAGCGATTTTGATAAGTTCTTTTGCATTTATCTTGTGTCGTCCCAGTTTTGGTTTGTTTATTTTGCAAGTTTTACATTATAATATATAAAGTAGCAAAATACAGTACTATGGTAATAACAATTAAACCACTCATTCGTAGAGATGAATATGCCTTCAACCCTTACATTATGGGATTTTTTTTTTATTGGATTCTGGGTGATGTTAGACAATTTTACTTAGAATAGGGAGGCTGTTTTCAGTTGCAGTTATTAATATTCTTAGCTCAATTTAATTTCATTCTGTTGGACGACTTTCATTATACATCTAGATACCACCAGTCAATTTTTATTCAATTCAAGAAAGGCCTCTCGTAGTCAAGGGGTTAAACTGATACAAAGTTAAATTGGCTAAAACTTGTGAAAATTTGTAAAACTTGGGATCAGAAGTATTTTTGTCATGGATATTTGGTGATTTAATTATGAATCGGTGAGCTTTGATTGTACGTTAATATGTTGTCACTACATGAATACTGTACAGTACTATAGAATCAGTGAGCTTTGACTGGACGTTAATAAGTTTGTCACTACTGTATTAAAATGTCAAACTTGCAAACTAAACAAACTAAAACTGGGACGATAAGATAAAGGTAAAATAACTTATCAAAGTCGCTATGTGGAAATAACGCTTACTAAAATAAAATTTATGAACACAATCCACCACATAGGGTGTACATTACTACATGAGCAAGTTAATCTGTGTCCCAAGCAAACTAATCGCACACATAACAACGCACTATTGTCACGTTTAAGGAATTAGTAAATGAGTACTGCACCGTACACATTATATCATCAAGGTTGTGGGGACGCCTGAATCCGTCTGTACGCTGTAGCTATTGTAACGATATACTGTATAAGGAATTGAGAGTTCCCTGTTGGTATCTAGTCTTACCGAGTCTTTGCTAACCCTCTGCTATACAATTACACGGTACGGTTTAAGTGTTACGTCGTTTAGTATCATTTATCGGGAGTTGTATATACGTAACGGCTAGATGACACTCAAACTTATCTGCGATTTAGTTACCGGTCTTGTGATTGTAATGATGAATGTGAACGAATAGATGATGAATGTAAATGATGTGATTTATCTAAATGAAACTATACCATATAACCCATTTCCTTTGAACCCTGGAGATACCGTATTGGTTTCCAGCCTAGGTATCTGATTTGGTCTTCCCCTCTCTCTTTTACGACATAGGCTCGTATTCCTGGACACACCCTATCGTTGTTGATGGCAATTACTGTAGTTTTGCTGTTTTCCAAGCCAGTCAATACGATACACTTGTTGTAGTAATGCAGGAAGAGTACAAATGTTGAAGTACTGGTACTTCTCATTGCAATTACAATAACTACAATAACTTCGTCAGCTTCGTCAGTGTGATGATGATGCATCTTTTACCCCCATGACTCCCTGCTCAAGAGCTGGTCTAGGGTGGGTGCACTGATGATCAGGGACTTCAGTGAACAGTTGCTACAGATTGCTAGACCGCACCGTTCATCACAGCACTGGCGTCTGCCAATAATAAACACTGGCTGGCCTGAGACTCGAACTGTCAAGCTCACAGTTTCAGGCGAGTGCTCTACCAACCGTGCTATGGTCTGTGGCCGTACATCAACTAGTGTATCATAGTTTATCATGTAAAATTTGTAAAACAAACAAACCAAAACCAGAAACTGCACAATAAAAAGAGAATCAACCTTATATAAATCACAATGTGGAACTAATGTACTGAAATAAACAAAACAATATGAAATTAATAAACAAACTATAATAATTACCACCAGCAATGATTGGGTATGTTTAGGAGTATGGGTCAAATTCCGAAAGACTTGAGGGAATTGTTGGAAAGACAGTGATAGTGTTGCACACTTTTGGAAGTTTTGCCCTTCCAGACAGTCTGAAAGAGAGGTCTACTGTAAGGGAATATTACGTAATGAATTAGTGACATGCATGTGCATAGAAAAATTTAAACAATTAATATACTGTAAGTGGGGCAATGAATGAAAATTTAATTTTGAATCTACGTCAATGAGTCAAAGTACAGTATAAATGAAGCATTAAACTAAGTGATAAATTAAAATAAAATGTCTAAGTAAAAAGAAACTTAATAAAAATCAATAGATTTCAGGAATCATCATCCAATCCCTTTTGTTTGAATTTAAGTTATAATGGTGTTACTTTCTTATTACAGTCTGTATGGGGAGTGAATATTATATGATATTATGTAGGGTATAGCTTCGTCAGTATACAGTACTTGCCACTGCTCTTGATTTGACAAGTAACTTTAGGGAAACGGTCTCTAAGGTCGGCATCTTAACCTCAATTATATTATGTTTGTGGTACAGGTCTCCCTCGATTTACGATTGGGTTACATTCCTGAAAACCTGATCTTAAATTGAAAAATCGCAAAGCAATTTCATTATTATCAACCCCAAAATTAATGGGGTAAATGGGGATGCGTTCTCAGACCATCCAAAACCCAAACCCAAACTCCTAAAAACCTATAATAACCAAATAAATTGGGGCATCGTAAATGGAGGGAAGCCACATATAGTTTTGTTGGGACGATGTATGGCCGCGTTCATAATTCCCTGGATATTCTAATACAGGTCTCCCTCACTATCCAATGGAGTGGGGACGTTCATAATTCCCTGGATATTCTAATACAGGTCTCCCTCACTATCCAATGGAGTGAAGCCACATATAGTTTTGTTGGGACGATGTATGGCCGCATTCATAATTCCCTGGATATTCTAATACAGGTCTCCCTCACTATCCAATGGAGGGAAGCCACATATAGTTTTGTTGGGACGATGTATGGCCGCGTTCATAATTCCCTGGATATTCTAATACAGGTCTCCCTCACTATCCAATGCCCCAATTTAGGATATTATTATAGTATAGGTTTTTAGGTGTTTGTGTTTGTGTTTTGGCTGGTTCCAAAATGCATCCCCATTTACCCCATTAATTTTAGGGTTTGCTATACATATTTTTCTATTTAAGATCAGGTTTTCAGGAACGTAACCCAATCGTATATCGAGGGAGACCTGTACTGTACCGACCACAAGTAAGATACAGCAATGTCTTAGATGTTACTAATTTTGGTTCTAGCCCATGGACTATAGAAGGTTTTGGAGTGTGAAGCACCAAAATATCATGGAATCTCACGTACAAAAAGATTTTTTTGAATTCTGATAGTTTTATATATCGTGCAAACTCTGTCTAAGACTATATTATATAGAGGAAAGATTTGCAAGCAAATTTTACACTGACCTTTAATGGAAAACTTTTGAAGCTACCATTATGAACATATTATTTTATATGAAATTTGCTTTGTTTATTGTATCCATCTGCAGTGTATGTTCTGTGTATGAATTTTCTGCTTTGATGTGCTTGCTTACATGTACAGATCTCCATAACATAACGTTTTCTCTGTTGCTAGGCTCATTGTGTTCAGTGTTATCGATGGTATACTATATAAATCCAGGTGGTTTGCCATGTACATTATATGGTGACTGGTCAACTCAGCCAGTAGACCATTTCAACCAGTAGCTCTCAACCAGTACCAAATCAACCAATATGGTTAGGTTAGTACTATATTTTGGCACTGGTTTGGTTGGTCTGGGTTAATTTGGCACTGGTTGAAATGGTCTGCTGGTTGAGATGACATGGAACCACATTATATGGGTGTGATTTTGTAGGCTGTACAGTTTATATGCATTCAGTATTTCCAACCATTGGCATTGTATTTGCAGTTGTTAATAGATTTCTGCACATCCTAAGTCCGGTGCAAAACTCCCATGTGTTATCTGAGTGAATCAAGCTGGTGACACACCAGCGCTTTTTAGGGCAACTACGGTCTGGCATCTTCTTAGGGGGAGATGGGTCGTTTATATGGTCCCTCTTTTTCCTCATGTTTAATCTCATTAGTTTTCAGATTTGATGACGTTCGGCGCATTTCTTTGTCAATACAGTATTAAGACTGGTGTCATTTAGGTATAATTTTTTATCCTGGCAAGCGATAGCGAGCCTGTAATTTAAAAGAAATCGCCCTTTGGCCGGGACAATTTGCAATAATTTTTTTTACAAATTTATCTTGAAGGAAGATCTCGGGGAATGCTTTTTTAAGCTTGATGGAGGTCTAGAGAGGAAACTAATTTTTTTACAAAAAGATACATAAATGAGGAAATAAATACGCCCATCCCCCTTTAAGTAAAGTTATATGTTATTTCAGTCTCTTTAAATCATAATTATGCAATCAGTTTAGTTGTCGCTTCCAATGTGAAAATACCAAAAACTAGTCCAGTACAAGAAAAAACTTGCTCATAAAAAATTGACGGAAAAAGCGCTTGTGTGATATCGCCCTCAGTTCTGTACAATCAGGAGATTATTAATTTAGTAGCTAAGCAGTGGCTCAGGAGACTTCCATAGTTGCTTTACCTTTTAGTATGATCGTATAGTTTATATTTTAGTCTTATTAGCATTGCAAGATTTTCTGCAGCATATGAATGAGATCTTGTAGTTACTTTAATGATACAAACAATTCTTGAGTTAATGACATCTTTTATACATTATTCTGGGTAACAAATAATGGTGGGCTGGACCTATCGTAATACTTGTGTGTCCTCTTCCTATTTGTTATGGTTTATGGTCCTACTACCTTTCTTGAGAGTGAAAAAAGTGGGTAATGAACAAATTGATTAACACAAGATCATTTATTCAGCTTAAAAAGAACTTCTACTACAGCCAATATGTTATTCCTTTCGTTTTGAGATGTCCTTCCTATTCATTATCATATTGAAAGTTAAGTTAAGCCTGTGCAAGGGTCACCTTTACTTTGGTCATCTGATGGCTATACTTGACACTGCTTGTTCAACTGTGGATTGTGTTCTTTTATTTCATAAATTTGATTTTAGTAAGCGTTGTTTCCACATAGCGATTTTGTTAAGTTATTTTGCCTTTATATTGTCTTTGTCCAAGTTTTGGTTTGTTTAGTTTGCAAGTTTTACAATTTAATTCATGATGATTATGATGATGATGATGATGATGATGCATTTTTTACCACCATGCACTCCCTTCTCAATAGCTGGGCTAGGGTGGGTGCCCTGATGATCAGGGACTTCAGTGAACAGTTGCCACAGATTGCTAGACCACTGCATTGACATCTACCAAATAGCACACTGGCTGGCCGAGACTCGAACCCACAACCTCACGGTTTGCAGGCGGGTGCTCTACCAACCGCACTACGGCTTGTGACATTGTCTCTTAACCCGGCAAGCGCGATAGGCCTCACGGAAGGCTTCCTATAGGGAACGCGATAGGCCTCACGGAAGCAAGACCATAAAAAAAGCCTTCCATAAAAAAAAAGGGCCTATCAAAACAAAGGAATTTGTCTCTAGGTGAGATAATTCCCCTCCAGTACTCATCCATGTAAATCTCACCCACCCCCCTCCCCTCCTTCCCCACCTTATTCCCCCCTCCCTCCCCTCCTCAATTATCACCTATTTTTCCTCTTATTATCATCATTTATCGGTTATTTTTCTCTCCCGCGATAATGTAGCACAAGTGGGTTGCAGAAAAGATCGTTATGCAACACCCAGACACCGGCCCACACCGCCCCGCTCGTCTCAGTTACCTCACAGACAGCGAGAGAGGAGGGTTGCCTGTGGCTCTCTCGCCTGAGATTATGACCGGGTGGCCAATATCTTCGTTTTTCACCACCCAAATGCTTTTCCCACTTATTTTAGCACTCTTGAAGGTTCATATATACATCATATATGTAAAATAAAAGCATACCGAAAACAAATAATGCTCTATATTGTAAATATAACTAATTCTGTCAGAATCCAAGGCTAGAAATGCACAAATAACTACCCTAGCCCCTAGGTCTATTTCGCGCTTGTCAGGTTAATAAGCCTCATGAACTTTAGATCACTCCTCGGAACCTCATTTCAGAATTTCCTTTGGTGTTCCCACAGCCACACCTTTTTCTTATACGGTAGATATAACACATTTCACCTAGTATCACCACACATCCTTTACAAACCATCGTGGCCTGTCCGTCAACCTCACTGATACACTATCCAAGTTGTCCGCTTGACTTTCCTCTTGTTAGTCTGTTTCTCAATGCAGCATTGCACATTTATCACAACATACTGATAATTATTTTGGCATGCCCTAGTCTACGCGTTTCTACTTCTTACATGCTTATGTCTCACTGCCATAGATCAACACATTTCTCACACAACTTTCCTTTTGTTCAGAGTGAGAATCACCTCGTCAATAAGCATATCGCTTCTTTAAACTTTTTACACCTGCTGCTCTCTGCACAACCCCTGGCAGCAGTCAGGTCATCTAGGTAGCAGCATTAATCAACATACTCTACTGAAACATCCACTCTGAACTCTCTGCACTACCCCCAGCAGCAATCATGTCACCTTGGTATTAGAATCCATCTATTCACTCCACAGAAACATCCTCATTGATCAACCTTTTCGGAAAAGTCTTTTCCACCCTTATCTCAGTTTGGCAGTTCTCACAGATAAAACCAACCTCATCACTCACTCGCTTCTCACTCCACTGCAATTTTTACAGTCCCAGTCTCCACACACACCACATGTGATTGTTAATGCCTACACTTATCTTGCCTACAGTGCATGGCCATGTACCACTCTTTATCAAAGTGCCACTATCCACTTTACTTACCATTCATACTCAAACCTTCCAATTACTAATTTTCTCGACTGCACCCTCCGCCCCTGTTACAGTATCTACAATGAACACCAGGTCATCAGTTTACAACTCTTAGTGCAGCCGTAGGGTACTTTTTTTTTTTTTTTTTTTTTTACCTTTCTGTATTGTCATTATCACTTGTACACTCGACCAAAAAACAATCTTTACACTGGTGAGCTGTAAATAATCTAGTGTGAACGGTATGAATTGGGTGAAACATACGTCTGTGAGGTAATATCATAAGATTTCCACCCACTTCCAGAATGTTTAGAATGTTAGTGTAAACATTGTTTTTTGGTCGAGTGTACAAGCACCATCTATCTATCTATTGCCAGACGCCTTAATCCCCGAGGGGGTACCTCTCAACTCCATCCTTCCATCTGGATAAAATCATCTGGTGGTAGCTGGTATTTAACAAAATGAAAATTATTCGATTGAATAGCTCATAATCTTGAGAAGCCTAAACCTCTTGAAATAATCTTAAGCCTCATGGAAGACATTATAGTTCTACAGTAAATTGGATTATGTGATGCCAGCCACAGGCTGTAGCGCGGTTGGTAGAGCTTTTGCCTGCAAACCGAGAGGTTAAGGATTCGAGGCTCGGGCCAGCCAGTGCGTGATATTGGCAGACGACAGTGCTGTTGGTGGACGGCGCGGTCCAGCAATCTGTGGCGTATGTCCACTGAAGTTCCTGAAACATAAGGGCACCCACCCTAGCCCCGATCTTGAGCAGGGAGTGCATGGTGGTAAAAAACGCATCATCATCAGCTCAATGGCTAACATTTTTTGGTGGTAGCTAGATTGGAAAAATGGTAGTTGTCAGTTTGAATGCATTTATTGAGGTACAGTACAGTACTTTAGTAGCCCTCTTGACTGTTAGATGTCTTCCTAAGCTGAATAAAATCATCTGGTGTTCACTGCAAGACTAAAATCTCAGATTGAAAGGGTGAAGTACTGTTGTTAAATTCTGAGATGTCCATAAATTTAAATATTTGTGAGTGAAATGTAGAATTAATGTGAGTGAAAATCTTGGCCAACTAATATCCATTCATTATAGGTAGGCTAGAAATTGTGACTCCCCAACCTCTGTAACTCAAAAAGGGCTAGAGCAAATGGGCTGTAAAACTCCACATCTATTTCATCGCTGACTCTTTCCAAATGCTAGAAATATTAGCTTGATTACTGAAGTCCTGTTGATGTTATGAGAGTTTGGAGACAAGCTATCTAGCCTATGTACTGTATAATGAGGGTATAGTGTTAAGGGGTACTGGTAGCGCCAACCAACTTGACAATTATCTCCATCTCTGACCTCTTCGTAACTCAAAAGGACCTTGAGCAAAGTGGCTGTAAATTTCCACACCTATTCCCTGGTGGACTCTTCCCAAATGATAGAAATATCAGACTGATTGCTTTCATTCATTTTGAGTTATAATAAGTTAAGGGGTCCAGAATATTGTCAAGTTCGTTGGTGCTACCTATAGTGCTCGTTTTTTGGGTCTAATTATGTATAAATTCCTGTATCTTTTAGTTTCCTACCTAGACCTCCATCAAGCTTAAAAAAAACACTCCCTAGACCCCCTATCAAGATAAATTTGTACATTTTTCAGTAGGAAAATGTGCCAGCCAAAGGCCGGTTCCTTCTAAAATTACAGGCTCGCTATCGCTTGCCAGAAAAAAATCGACATCTAAAGGGCACGAAAGGTCTTAATATTGACAAAGTAATGGGGTGAAAGGTCTCAAAATCGCCAAATTAACGGAACAAACGTCTTAATACCTCCATACAAATATGCTAAACATGAGGGAGAAGGGTGTCCAGAAAAAGTGAGTAGTACCCCTTAATATTAGTTGTGAAACCCTTGTGCTCCTATTATTACTTATTGTTATTTATTAGTTGTCCAGTTTGATAATACTTGTTCTTGACACCGTTTACAATCATTTGGTTGTTTATTCCACATTATGTTAACATTTTTAAATTTAAGGACATGCAAAAAGCATGAACTACATTGGTTTATTGATTACTGTACTGTATTAGTAGGCTGTTGTAAAAAATCTTATTAACCCTCGAGGATCTAAGATGCAATTTGTTTCTATTTGCTGGCTATTATTGGACGATTTCATTCAGATTAGGAAGGGTATATAGAGGTTTAATTCATATAGCCTTTATTTACCCTTTTATTTCCTACAGATCCTTATTTTGCTTAAGCGTTGTTTCCACAGCGATTTTGATAAGTTTTGTCTTTTTACTGTTTTCTAAGTTTTGGTTTGTATATTTTGCAAGTTTTACATTATAATTTCCCACTGATCCTTTTTAAGCTACAGTATTTAAAGTCGTCTAATTGTAGCTAAAATATAATGTCAAAACGCGTCATAATCCTCAAAGGGTTAATTATTGGCTCCATATAGGTTTTGCTGACATTTGCTGCATTTTACAACTGGGTACTTGTTCTGTGTCCAGTTTGTTGACATTCCTCATACAATATAAAGATATTTATGATTAGGTGAATGGCGTTGATATATTTTACTTGTTAATTATTAACAGTGCAGGCATTTTATTATTTAAGGGCACTTATTAATTAGCTGACACGTTATTTATTCTCTTCCCAACAGGTAGACATTTGCAATCCAAGTCATTTACTTGCAGGTGAAGCAGGTAAATTTATTCGACACATTTCTTGTGTACTGTACCCCTTTCCATACAGTAATGCTTAACATTGGGCATAAGTTGCTGTAGGATCTATCTCAGTTAATCTTCTGACTGCCACACATCCTTCTTAAACTAAACTAAATAGTATAGCATTAGCCAGAAAATTAGCCGCAACATGAGCCACACGTGATGTCATGATTGGGCAGTGTTGTGGCGGGACTTTATTGTGTTACGCTCCAACTGCAGAACTTTCTGAGCCGTTACAATGTACAGTATGTAATGAGAAACTAAGCTAAACCTTTGTATAGCCAGAAAATAACCTAATTGACACCATTTAGCATTTATGACACTGTGCAGCTAATATGACTTACTGCTACAAGTCCATTCCAGATATCCTCCTGCCAAATACTCTTCTCATTCCAAAGAACCCCCGTGGCATTACTGCTGAAGCCGTTAATTGGGTCATCACTCTAACCTCAACTCTATTGGTGAGGTGTACAGATCTGGACTGTGTTGGCAAATGCTAAGATAAACATTCAGAAAAGAGAGACCAGGCATATACCCAGTAATGATGTATATTTAGTACCCCCAGTTGTCTTAGCATTAGACATTCTAGCTAACACATTTCAATGGCCTGTCTCTCTTTCTTGTGTTCTTATCATATTTATTTGGTAGCCCAATTGTCACGAAGCAAGGGATAATCAGGCTACCAAATTTATATTATCATGAGAATGAGATAGAACGATGGAGTTTATAGATATATGAGTGGTTTTGTGCGGGAGTAGGTTCACTGACTTAACAGATGACAGAGGAACGTGGAGGCGATTCATTTGTGGACACCCCCTCGGGGATCAAAGCATCCAGTAATAATTAGATAGGATAGTTTTTCTTGTATGTTTATCATATCATCATCATTTGCCAACCGAATTGAGAGACTGTTGTCCAGAATTGTGCACGAGTACCGGTATTTTTTAATGCAAATGCATTATGTGCATATTATGCAATTCAAATGTCAGAAAATTGGATATTAGGGGATGACATTTCTTGCCTGGTCAAGATAAACAGAGAAAACAGGTAGAAGCAAATTTATTGTGTTTGTCTAACAGTTGACTGTGTGGGTAACCGTAAATGAACGACCAAACTTGTGTAACAAGTTTAGTCACGGTCAATATAGCTGATACATATACAGTACTTTCAAAGCTGTCTTGGGTTGAATTGAATCTTCTTACTAATTGTTTGCCTAATATTTGTGGGCGAGCATTATGGTGTGCTCCGCTGCGTGTTTGCCTGCTGAGACCGGAACCTCTCAGAGAGGTTTAGGACCTGGGGGTTGCTGGAGGCCCCTAGTGATCATTGGTCTCTGGGTATTCTCCTGGGCAACCTAGACGTGTGTGAATATATATTTTGTTGCTTCTGTTCGAGTTCTGTCTCGAGTTGGCCACCCCCAACTATGGGGATGTGCCTGAGTATATACAGTACATACTTACTATCTGTACTTCGAAGGTTCCTTTAAATTTTTCGAGGCTTTATAATGTACAGAATTAATGAACGTAACTGAACATGCCAAAAATTACCTTCCCTCCACAACAGAATACAAATACTGGCCCTAATTTGTCCAGGACCTTGTGGTGTTTATACTTGTTGCATCTCTGTTTAATTCAAATATTATTTTTGTGGCAAGAATCGTCATATAAAATAAAAAGTACAGCTTGCAAAACAAACAAACGATACGGTACCCATATGGAGAAAATTTTCAATTGTGCTTTTGTCCATATGGGTAGGTTTATGACTTTATTTTAATTGACCTGTTAAAAAAGTTATTTATTATTATTCGATAAGATTGAATATATTACTCTTAGATTTGACCAGAAACTCAGCAATATTAGATGCCAAAATGATACCAATATGTTGTTTTGATAATTGATTAGATGATAAAGCTTTACTTCCAACTCCCCCTGTATATCTTATGTTATGTTATGGTTCACTTTTTGGTCTATTTTTGTTTTAATTTATTAACTATTTTTCTAGTTTCCTCCCTAGACTTAAAAAAACATCCATTAGATCCCTCTTCTAGAGTAATGTGTACATTTTTCGGTAGAAAAATGGCCGGTTCTTCCAAAATTACTGGCTCACTTTTGATCGCCAGGAAAAAAATTGACACCTAAAAAGCACGAAAGGTCTTAATATTGACAAGGAAATGGGGCGGAAGGTCTTAAAATTGACAAACTAATGAGGCAAATATCTTAAATTCTGAAAAGTAATGGGGCTAAACAAGTGGGAGAAGGGGATTTATAAAAATTACCCATCTCCCCTTAATGTTTTCAGTGTACTGTATTGTATTGTGTAATGCTTGCAGATATGGTTAACCTCTTGAGGATTAGGAATGCATTGTGACAGTATTCTGGCTATCATTAGACAATTTTATGCAATATAGGAATGATCTTTGGGAAACAATGGGGTAAAAACTGTTAATTAAGCCTCTGACTCCTAACGTTCCTTCCTAATTTGATAAAATTGTCTATTGATAGCCAAAATAAAAGGAAGAAGTGCAGCCGTGAATACTGAGTTGATTATTTTGTTCTCAACAGATTCCATCCCATATACCAAACTGAACTCATTGTGTCCACGTGGTAAATTTACTACCACAACATTCCATTAAACATTACTGATTATGTAGAATATACCGACTGGTAGAGGATGCCATTTAAATTTTCCGAAAGGTTTGAATACTGTGACCATTCCATAATCCATCCTTTTCAGTTTGAGCACATTTTCCTTTGGCCAACCTATACCTTGTTCCAAATAGGTAGGCCGTAAATCGTGAACCCTAACCTCAGTCACTCAAAAAGGGCTGGAGCATATGGGCTGTAAATTTTCACACCCATTCCCTGGCTGACCCGTCCCAAATGGTAGAAATATTAGCTCGATTACTCTAGTCGATTGTGAGTTTAGTGGTAAATGTAAAAGATATTTGGACTACTTACTTGGAACAGGGTATAGCCAATATAGCTAATATCTCGCTGGACGATACATCATGAATATCTTCCAAGTTGTATACAGTACTTGCGGAAGTGAGACAGAATCCTATCTTTGGATTATTTGGTTTGTTTGGTTAAAGGAAAATGCACTCAATGAGCTCCTTCAGTTAGGTTGCTTTTGGGCTGCACATATTTATAAAGGTTATTGTTAAAACTGTTAATTTAAGCCTTAGCAAGATAAAAACATAGATATTTGCAGCTATTTCATCAATACAATCAGTGGTATTGTTGAATTCATATCCAAAGCTTCATTTAAAGTTTAATTATTTATTTACTTAAGAAATAGAGTAGGGTAACTATTTATTTACTATCTCCCGAGTTAGTGACATTAGAATGCAAATTGGTGTTTTGATTTATATAATTTACAAAACATCAAATTACAATTTGAACTAACAGTATGTATTTGCTTTATAAATACTGTCTGTATATAATCATGATGAACAATGCATTACTTTATATATAGAGTTTGTTCTTGACCCAATAGCAACCAACTGCCAATATATGTCACCTGTTAATTATCAGTCACATCACTGGAGATCATCTAAGATAAAGGTGGAGTCACATGAGCTCTTTTTCAGTCTATTTTTATGGGCAATTGTAGTCTGGCATCTTCAAAATTTAAGTTTCATCAGAAATCAGCCACGTAACATAATCTACCTTCAGTCTAGTTTCCGATTTCAATGTGAAAGAGCCTCAAAGTATTATGAGAAAAAACTTGCTCGCCATAACATTTCTGGTAAAAGCGCTTGTGTGACACTGGCTTAACAGACCAGACAAATGTTTACAATGATGTCATTCTGTGGGACTCTACCTGCATAAAATACTATTACTGTACCCTTGTTAGCTCATACCAGTATCACTATTAATTTTATATATTGGTGTTGCATACCAGTGTTTTCTAATTGAATTTAGATTAACTCACAGTAATACTCCTCACTATCAAACTAATTGGTGCAAACGCTGTCTAAAAAAAGAGAAAATTGTGAAAGTATGACTTACCTCAGTCTTTCATTTCTGTCATTTGGAGAGCGAATAATGTCCATATATCGGTCATGCTGTTTGGAAGTGCAGGGTCTGAAATACCGAGAGTCAGAATGACCCCATGGGGAGAAGTTGTCCTCTGTGTATCTTGAAGGGTCAGCGGGCCAGAGTCCTAACCTTTCGAAGATTATGACGAATTTTGACACAGTTTTTTCTGGTTATCACTAGACGATTTATATACTGAGACCGGAACCACGCTTTGTGTGGAATACTCGGTCTTTAAATTTGTGTATGTATGCTAAGGAAGGATCTGTGGGAAGGAAAAAGTGTAAATATTACCTCAATTAACCCTCTGACTTCTATATACCTTCCTAATACTGTATGAATAACATCATCTAAAGATAGCCATAAAACAGAAAAGAAATGCGTCATCGTATCTTCTACAGGTTAACTCCTGCACTCTGATGATGACTATAATGTTTTTTACCAACCACAGATGATTCTATTCAGCTTAGGAATAACTTTGCTTATAGACAATGGTTAATGGTGGGTCATGTTAACCAATTCATTGATAGCTGATTTTCCTAAGCTGAATAAAACTTTCTGGCAGTAATTAGAATATTGCATACAAAAAAAATTGCGTCATCTGATTGTAAGGGTTAAGCATTGGGAAGGGACTCACTAAACCCTTTTATTGATTCATGTATTTATTTATTTATTTGTTTATATTTATTTACTTATTCATTTATTTATTTATATATACTGTATATGTATTATTTTGAGCTGGGTGAATGAGGCACTTCCCGTGTTTAAGACAACGGCTGCAACACCCCCTCTAGCGGGACTCTGTGAACTACTCTTGTCGCCTCACCCTCCGTCCAGCCGGCTCTTCTTGATATTATTTGGCAGGGTTCATAGGGCTTTTTCGCTTTCACTGCCCTTCACCACAAGACCAAGACCAAATGCTTTCCGTCCTGGTTCTTGCCCGTGATCGAATATCTCTTTACGTATATTTATCCTAATCATGAACTTTGAAATTGTGGTACATGTTCATTTAGATACAGTACCGTTATCAATTTACAACTGATGCACATGCTTTGGTCTTGATTTAATTGTTTTGTATTTTTACTATGATAGGGATGCTTTCCTAGTTTATCCTAGTCAGCTGCAACATAAGCATTGAAATTATACCCTCGAGAAACCTCAGGGATTTTTACCCATTGTAGTGCAACAAGCAATCATGGATAAGGTGGCCCAGCTTTGGAGGATCATGGAACAGTGTTTTGCCTATGTTTTATTTTATCAAGTCTTTTGCCCAGAAGAATATACAGATATCCATAGGTATCTGGAATTTGTGGCTGATTTATTTGCAAATTTTACTCCATTGAATACTATACTGGACTCCTTTGTAACTTTATGCACCTTGATACATAATTTACTTATGGCCTCCGCCACAGGCCATAGCGCAGTTGGTAGAGCACTCGCCTGCACACCGAGAGGTCGAGGGTTCAAGGCTCGGGCCAGCCAGTGTGCGTTATTGGCAGACGACAATGATGTGGTCTTGCAATCTGTGGGAACTCTCCACAAGTCCCTGAAACATCAGGGCATCCACCCTAGCCCAGCTCTTGAGCAGAGAGTGCATGGATTTGTTGTATTTATTCCCGTTCAGTTATGAGACCCAAGGCTTAGTGCATCAGGAAATTTTAACCGGTTTATTAGCAAATCTTGGCCACTAATTTGGTGTTTCGGTGCAGGACAAACAAGAGCAGCTCCAGGGAACTCCACACTCTGGGGATTATAACCCCTTCAGAATACCTTGACATATTTAATTTAGTCATTATTCTATATTCTGGCTATCATTAGGCAATTTCATTCAGATTTGGAAGGCCGTATAGGATTCAAAGGGTGAATTGAGACTGTATTTACATTGTTCATTCCTAGTGATTCTTTGGGAGGCTGTATTGGATTCAGTGTGTTAATTGAGACATTGTTTACCATGTTATTTCCGAAACATTCTTTGGGAGGCCGTATTGAATTCAAAGGGTTAATTGAGACAGTGTTTACTGTGTTAATTCCCAGAGATTCTTTGTAAGCTGAAACATTTGGAAGGCCCGGTAGGATTTAGAGGAATAATTGAGACTGTTTACCCTTCTGATTCCTAGAGGTCCTTTGCAAGATGAAATAATACCTAATGATAGCTGGAAAACGTGCCATGGTATGCTGAAAGGTTAACAATTTGCACCAGGTGATAATGTTTTTGTGATATTGTAGCTACCTCAATTTTTATATGTACCCGGTAACCTAAGAAGGGTATGTTTGATTGAGAAGGTTAATAGAGATAATAGTCTTAATCCTTTGATTCCTATAGGTTTTTTCTTAGCCAAATACAATCATATGTTGGGAATATTGATAATTTACTCCTACTGTATATTTTTAGCGGTAGTTACTGTACTATCAGACTCATATACTGTATTCTGCATGTGGTTAATCGAATATTGGTATTTATTCCTATATTTTTACTGTTAGCTACTACCAGACTAATATATTCTGCATGTGGTTAAGTCAACTATGAAAGGAATCCTGTGGAGGTAGCTATAATATAATCAATCTAGGACCGTCACCTGCTGCAAGTGTTCAGGGCCCGGGTACTCAGAACATTTATGGCACATTATCTCCCTCTTATCGCCTTTTCCTAAATGTCAACATCGGTATTCTAGCGCCATTATCACTACGAACTAATTATATTATAAAACTTGCAAAATAAACAAACCAAAACTGGGACGACACATTATAAAGGCAAGAGAACTTATCAAAATCGCTATGTGTCTAAAATCTGAACTTGGTATTATAACTTATGATAGCCAATATTTCCTGAGTCCGAGGAAGTTACGACGTTGTAATAAAGGGAAGGCTTGTTTATTCATTGGTTTGTTGGGTCTTTCACCTCACCGTAACTTATGACATGTTAGTCGGGATAGTCATAGATTCCGTAAGTTTACATGAAGTAAGAGGCATGACAAACCAATGAATTCACAGTATATTTTTTTGTTTACAACGTCGTAACTTACTCGTACTTAGGATATCTAGCCTATCATAAGTTATTACACCTATTTATGGCATTTTTTCAAGCATTGACCCTTTCACTGCCGGTAACGTTCTTTTCAATACATTCCGTCAATTATTAGACAACTATATTCAGCATAGGACGGACGTGTAGCAATTAAGAGGCTACAAACTATCTCAATTTACCCATTTAGTTACCACAGATCCTTCCTAAGCTACATAAAACCGTCTAAATGTAGCTATAATGAAATTCAAAAGAGATCGCTGGTACAGAAGGGGTTAATGGCGCTTGAGTTACGGTATCGGCTTTTTGGATACGACAGTCTGAGCGAGATAAGATGCTGTAAATGCTCTTGAGTACCAATCCCAATCTCCATGGGGTCTACCAATACCTATATTTTCCTAGTGGGCATCACATTTTTCCCCTGTTGAAATGTTGGTATATTTCTAGGTTAAATTTATACATTTGTAGATAAATTACTCATAAAACAATAAATGTACATACAGAGCTGTGTATTTTGCTGGCCAGATTTAAAGGGAGGTGTTTGTGTGTATGTTTATTTATGTATGTTTTTATTTATTGCATTAGTATTCTTTTTAGACCTTCATCATGCTTTTAAAAAATACCCCCAAGACCCCCCTTTGTTCATTTTTCGGTACATTTTTCTTTGACATAGTGCTGGGTGAAGAAATGCCGGACTGTGAACTTGAGGGGAGCTGCGCGTAAGGGTAGACCTAGAATGAAGTGGGATCAGGTACTCCGATCTGATCTCAAAATATAGAACTTGACAACAGAGGCAGCCCTTGACAGGGTCGCCTAAAAAGCCGTCATTTAAGACGTTAGACTGTAACCACATTCTCTCCTACATACATACAAGTTTAAAGAACGTTTTGGTCTTTAAACTTGTATGTATGTACAGTAGGGTCCCGCATAAAACGTGTTCGCATAAAACGAGTCTCGATTAAAACGAGCGACCTAAAATATTAATATTTAATTTTCGATCAGAACGAATGTGATCACATAAAACGAGTCTGCCGCCAAAGTGGGGCAAATCCGAGGAGTTTTCAATTAGCGCGCCGGAATATCGTACAAAGCGTGATTGGCCGTGACGTAGGTGCGCATTGTGACGTCACTGGCGTTTGAGTCCTTGACGGGGAGGGTGGAGGGAGCCAGTCGGCCATATTTTTTGCCTCAGTGACCTTTCCGCGCGTTCGCTTCTGACGGTAACATACGTTTTGGGTGAACTATACCTGTGTCGGACCACCAAAATGCCGCGACGGGAGTCAGGGAAGCGGAAGTCGATCACGTATGATGTAAAAAAGGAAGTGATCGATAGAAAACAGAAAGGAGAGGGAAATACAGCCATTGGACGTGCATTAGGGCTAAGTGAATCTTCGGTGAGGACAATTTGGAGAGGGAAAGAAGACATTTTGAAGGCCATTAAAGCCTATGGAACATCTAAGTTGGACACAAGGAAAAGAGCCCCCGATGAGAAAGTGATCCACATGGAACGGTATCTGAGTGTGTGGTTAACTAGGAAGGAAAGTGAAGGGGTGGCATTAGACAAAAAACAAATCATGGAAATGGCAAAAACGTTTTACCATACAATTTGCCAGAAGGAGCGTTGTCCCCTTGGTGCTTTCAAGGCGTCCACTGGTTGGCTATACAGGTTTCTTGGGCGAAAAGAGATAAGGAACATAAAGTTTACAGGTGAATCTGCATCAGCAGACACAGTCGCAGCTGATACTTATCCAGCTGTACTCAAAAATATTATAGAAGAAGGTGGGTATAGTCCTGACTGTATCTATAACATGGATGAGGCTGGGGTCCAATATAAGAAAATGCCTAAATCCACCTTTTTGTCCAAGTCAATGAAGCAAGCTAGGGGGAGGAAAGTCGACAAAAGCCGTTTCACAGTGCTTTTTTGCTGCAACTTGACCGGTACCAACAAAATGAAACCTTTGATAGTCCACACTGCTGCACACCCACGATGTTACAATCACCTTTCTAACATGGCACAGGCTCCAGTTTATTGGATGAAGACAGAAAATGGGTGGATGAACTCCTACACTTCTGCAGAATGGCTTCTTAAGATGTTTGTTCCCGATGCTAAGTGGAAATGTCAGCAGCTGGGTATTCCATTTAAGGTGTTACTGACAATGGACAACTGCCCGGCCCATCCTTTGCACCTCATAGATATGCATCCTAATGTTAAAGTAGTTTTTCTCCCTCCCAACACCACTTCAGTTATGCAGCCCCTTGATCAAGAAGTCATTTCAAACGTTAAAACATTTTATCAGATGAGAGTGTATGCTCGTATGCGAAGTGAGACTGAAACTGGTGTGGAAATCCAACAAATTATCGATGAAGTTAGTGACCAGGATGAAGACCATGAAGAAGCAGCCCCTCCCATACCACAAGCAGCCCCTCCCATCCCACAAGCAGACCCTCCCATCCCACAAGCAGACCCTCCCATCCCACAAGCAGACCCTCCCATCCCACAAGATGAAGATCCAGCTGCCCAGCCTGCTCAGCCTGCCGCTCAGCCTGCAGACCCTTACCTGCTAGCACCCAACCCACATGCCATAACAATTAAGCAATTTTGGAGACAATTTACCATCAAGGATGCTATTGATAATCTCCTCTTGGCATGGAAAGATATTAATGATACAACGATTCAGAGGTCGTGGAAGAAACTGACTCCACACCTGGTGACCAGAACGGCAGGTGCTCAGCGACTCGCGGACAGTGTAGCCCTAACAGTGGAGGTGGCAAGGCAGGTCCCAGGGTTTGATGAAGTGACAGCAGAGGAAATATTAGAGATTAATGCTGAAGGTAATGAACAGTTACCTGACGGGATTGTAGCAGAATTAAACATTGAGGACGAGCTAGGGGAAAACAGGCAGCTAGCTGAGGTTCGAGTGCAAAGGGAAGGGACCATTTCAAATCAGGGGCTGAGCAGACTTTTGGCTGGGGCTGAGTCCATAAAAGAGCTTATTCTTGAGTTTGAACCCAACACTTTTAAAAGGGAGGAATTCTGTCAACAGTTAAAATTTCTCTTTCGTGGCTACGCAGACCAACACAACCAGAGAGTTAATGAGCGAAGGCAGACCCTCATGACTCGGTACATTCTCCCTGCCAATGCGCCACAGCCTGCCCCTGCCGACGAGCCCCAGCCTGGCCCATCAAACGAGCCCCAGCCTGGCCCATCAAACGAGCCCCAGCCTGGCCCATCAAACGAGCCCCAGCCTGGCCCTTCAAATGACGAGTTTGAGGGCTTTATGAGGGACGTGCAGGAGATGTCTGGCACACGTTCACTCGCCACCCTCAGAGCTCTGGGTCACACGGCGTCGTCTTCCGACGGCGATGAGTGACCTCCCAGATGCCTCGGAACCCCTCGCCCCCTGTACATAATCCCCATTAGATTTAAGGTAAGCTACAATATGCCTATTTTATCATTTTTATTTATAACTTATCACTTATATATGTTTTGGTATGCATTAAAAAAAAAAAAAAACACGGAAACAAGTGACCCATCGACCAATATCCATTTTCCCCATAGGTTACGTGTTTCACATAAAGCGTGTTCACATAAAGCGACCTCGTTTATCGACCATATACTCGTTTTATGTGAGACCCTACTGTACTGTATGTTTGGGTAATTTTGGATTTTCCACATTTGTATGGGTAGCCTATACTGTTGTTAGGTTAGCTTAGGTTCGGTTAGGGAAGGTTAGGTTCTGATGCTGCTAATGGATTCAGGGGGATGTAGTGTACTTGGGAAAAACACTTGAGGTTATTCCATACTGTTCATTGTTTCCTAGGTTAGGTTAGGTTTGGTATGGTTAGGTTCTTGAGAGACTTGCAAGGCAAACAGCTCTGCCTACGGAACTAAGAAGAAAGGGAAAGTGACCAGAGTGACCCTGTGTGAACGGGAAGAGAATGACGTGGTTGAGTGGCTCAAGGAACACCCAATTCTCTATGACGAGAAAACCCCTCCATGGACTGTCAGACCCACACCCACTGGCACCCACGTCACAAAAGAGGAACTTGTTCCACTAACGCCAGCAGCACAATGGAGTGGAACCCTTTGAAGTTGAAGAAGGTGGATCCACACTTGGAAAGGGAGCGGATGGCATTATGATCAATGGCACCAATAGCGTGGTGAAAATTCCACCGCTGGCCAAATTGTGGCGTTCGAGGACAGGACAGAACTTCTGGCTGATACTCCGCAATTATGGCCTTGCACTTCTCAGGAACAGTGAGGGAGATGGTGTTGTGGACCACACGGAAGCTGTACTGCAGGTTCTTGTAAGAGTTCCCCGTCGACGGGTACCGCAGGGCTTCCTTGACTGCCACTTAGCCAGATGGTGGGTGAACAAGCTGACGCAGGCTAGCGTGTCTGATATTGTCATACTGTACTGCGGGTCAGGAATTTATACCCCATTTCATTATTTTTATTTTTTGTTTTCAGATTTACCATGGCTCGTCGTTCATGGAGTGTGGAGGAGGCAGTGGCATTCTGCACCATGAGTGATGGTGATGCCAGTGATATGGAAGGCCAGGCCCTTGAGCCAGACGAGATACATGACGATACCGATGAAATGGACGAGGCTGAGAGTGGCAACACACATTCCTCCCAATCTGGCGCCACACCGCTCGACACGCCAGAACTCTTGCCTACTTCCACTTCTGCTGCCAGTATTACAACACGTACTGGCTCTCTCAGGAGGGTAAGGGAGTCCCTTAGTATGTTCAGGAGGCTCAAAAATGATGTTCCTGACCCAGACAACTCTGACGAAGACGTTGACAGCCCTTTACCTTTACCTGGCGCGTCTGGCACCGCACCTGCACAGCCCCTTGCCACCCACTTGATACCCCTGAGGCACCTACTACATCTCCTGAAGCTGACTTGTCACCCAACGAGCTTAGAAGCCATAAGAGAAGGAGGGGCCCTCTGCAACCTGCCGAGGGGGAAGCCATTCTTGACTACGACTCACCTGAAGCCCAGGCCAGGGATGGCACGATTGGGCACCGAGATCCCAACCCTGCATTACCCACACTGACAAGAACATTTAGGATAGAGGAGGGGGGCACCTTGTATACTGATGCAGCGAAAACTCCAGCAGAATTACTATCCCTCTTCATAAGTGACACGTTCTTGGCGGAAGTCTGCATGCATACTAACAAGAAAATTAATACTATGAAGGACCATTACAAAATCAAGGATATCTACACCGTCCAACATATGGGGCTGATAGAAATGAAGGCGTTATTGGGCATCCTAGTAATGTGAGGCGTCAAGAATGATAATCATGTGGCGACAGCGCAGATGTGGCACCCTCTTTGTGAGGCATCTCTCTACTGTGACACCTTGTCTGAACGCCGCTTAGCCTTCCTAATGAGGGCATTAAGATTTGCTGGTACCCTTCCGTGGGAACTTCGTCTTCCGGATGTACCTGCCCAACAAACCTGCAAAGTAAGTTCTAAATCCACATGTTCTACTGTCTAACTTATAATTACTCAGTGGACTAACCCTCCTGCAGAAGTAATATCTATTATAATGGTCGCTGCTCACAAATCGTGAGTTTGTCATGCACCTACGGGTGCATGCTTACCTGTGTTATTATTTACATTATGTACATTATTTATATACTTACCTGGGGAAGTCAATACCGTTCTATCCTTTTATTACCTGTGCTAACTAATAACTTACCTGTTGACGTGTACTTACCTGGGCTTACCTTACCTGGGTTTATTAGTTACTTAACTGTTGTAGTCTATAAAGAGATAATTTGCCATTTACCTTTTTTAACACATGAATTACTTACCTGCTCTGGATTTTTTGGGGGAAAATTATACATGCACTAGTTTGTACTTACCTGAGCTTATTAATAAAACATTTTTTTATGGTTTCGACACCACCTTCGACCAGCTCTGCGCCGCTACTACCTGCAGCAGGAAGACCCGACTGTGGCCCCTGTGCTTGTTCTATGGGATTATCAACCTGGCCATGACAAATGCACATATCCATAATCACAAGTACAAGAACAATATACTGAACAGGGTCAACTTTGGATATGAGGTTGCTGAGGAATTCTGCCACCCCTGGGCAGCATTGTGTCTCCACGAGCACACCAACCTGTCAAAAGGCCTCGGGACATTCATCGGCCAGGCCTTCAACATCCCCTTCGAGCTGTCACCCCAGGATGACCCCGACTCCTCCAGGGCGAAGTTAGACCAGAGGCAACGGTGTCACCTGTGCCCCAAGGACACGACTGGGAGGACCAGGTTGAGGTACACCACCTGCCGCAAGCCAGTCTGTCACCACCACTACACTGTCATCTGCGACAGGTGCAACTCATAAAGGTGAGAGCCCTCCCATATTTTTTAAGGGGGCCCACCTCATTTTTTTCTCTTTCTCCCCCTCTTTCTTTGGCTTGTATCCAATCGGCCCCATTCAGCCTACTGTTTACCCCCATCCAGGTGTAAATATTTTCCTGGCGAGCAGTAGCAAGCCAGCATATACACAGTACTGTATATATAATTTTTTTACAGCAAGCTAAATTTGTACATTTTCCGATAGAAAAATTTCTGCGGCGAAGCCGGATTTCTCCATACAATTCTGGCTCGCTATCGCTCGCCAGGAAGAAATCGACACCTGGATGAGTGATGGTGAACTTGGGTGTTGAATGTGGAAGTTATTTCGAAGGGCAAGGGGATATCTGAAAGGGGAAGTATGTGGTGCTGGTTGTTTTGTTGTTGTTGCTGTTCCACAGGCTGTCTGACCCAACAGCCCCAAGGTCCCGAGCAAGGCCAAGTCCATAACTGAGCGCCCCCCACAGAACCCTCCCTGCTCACCAATAATAAAGCCCAGTAGACCAAAGCCACTCCAAGGCGGGGAGTTGAGGAGGGTGCGGAAATGCCTTGGAACCAAAAGCCCCACCCAAGGCCCTGTGCCCCTCAGCAATTATGAAAGGAAAGTTGAGGGGCTGGTGATGGTGATCAGTATGAATGTGTGGTGATCTAGGAGGATGAGGGTGGTGTCGGGTGGTGGTGTTCTGGAATTATGCACTGTGGTGACAATTTCAGAAGTGGTGGTGATGATGATGATAGCAAAGGGTAAGCATACTCCACACCATGGATAATCTCGGTGAGTATCTGTATTCTATAGTTGTTGTTGTTGTTCCCCAAGCTGCCTGGCCGAACAGCCCCAAGGCCCCGAGCAATTCCAAGGCCATAACCGAACGCCCCCACAGAACCCTCCCTGCCGACCACAATAAAGCCTGGGTGACCGAAGCCACTCCCCATGGCGGGGAGCTGAGGAGGGTGCGGAAACGCCCGGGAAACCAAAGCCCCACCCTGGGCCCTGTGCCCCTCAGCAATTATGAAGAGAAAGTTGAGGGGCAAGGGAAAAATGTGACGCTTTGGCTTCCAATCTTGGTAGATTGGGAGGTCAATCCACGGAAGAGACGCCGTCACTTGAGATCTAGAAAATATATAAGTTAAAGGAACAGTCAGAGTAAGCTATGGGTATGGCAGAGATTGCTCAGCTCTCACTCTGATAGACCAGCCCATCACCACATGACTAGAACCCAATCCTCACAGCATCAGCTAGGAAAGGCCCTAGAAAGCCGCCTTTGGCGGGGGGATAGCTCCCCTATTTCAACCCCTTTCGGGGTTGGGCACCCGCCATAGTATCTGTATTCTATAGTTATTACATATTATGTTTTGTCATCCCCCGCTCTGCCTACTTTGTTGGTTTCAGGTTTGAACACGTGCGGGGGCTGACGGAGGTGGCAGGAGGGGAGTGCAGACCGCCTGTCCACCTTTCCTGCCGCCCCCAACTAATTGTAGTGGGCACTATCATATCTCATACTTTCTGTTTTTCGTTTTTCTCTTCTTCCCTCTGCCCCTTCCCTTGGGAGCACCGTGACTGCTCATGTGGTAAACGACCATCCTCACTCCTTGGTTTCGTTGGAGGGTGTTGTGGGTCGGCAATCCCTTCATCCGTCGAACTGTGGTACCCGACGTGTTCGAGCGAGGGGAAGCTTTCATGCCAAACCCTGACCCTTGTGCTGGGTCTGGGATCGACGGATCAAAGGCCCTTAAAGTACATTGAGAAGGGTGTATCTCTGAGAGAATTCCTAGGGCGGTAATCCCGTCTTCTAATAGTGGCTCCATGGTGGGTATGGAATCTGCCTCAGATGAATTTTTTATTCTTCGTCCTATGGAAACTGAACTATAATAATAATAATAATAATAATAATAATAATAATAATAATAATAGCTCCCTCCAACGCCGACCCCCGCAAACTTTTGGACTGCCTCCCGGAACCTTCCCCTACTGCCAGCAGTAAGTGTAGGAAAATGTTTTTATATTTCACTCGATATGAAAAAATGAAGCTTAGATATTGCTGATACCAATTATTGATCAAAACATACTTGGTGCCGAGACATCACTTATTAGCGCGAATGTACGTTGGGCGTTACCTCAAACTGTGGCTGGAGGATACATTGAACAATACACTTGTCTCAGGGTGCTGCAGGACTTTGTCTTCACACTTCCTGACATAGGGCTACAACCTTTATGCCGCAAATTATTAGGTAATAAAAATAATAATATTAATAATAATCTGGTCTTTTGTTTCTTGAAAGCGCCAGTTCTTCTGAAGGAATTCAGTAACACTTAGAATGCATTACACTACAATAAATAGACCCCCCTGGTACCACTCTCCTTGTCGCGGTTGGGGGGCTTCGGGGCCGACGACTGGGGCTTGATGGGGGATTGTTGTGGTAATTTCCCTTCCTCTCCTCTCGAGCTTTCGTTGACTAATTTTGTTTAGTTTTCTTTCCTCTTTCTATGTTTTTCCCCTTCTGTTCTTATTCTGTTCCATTCGGTTGTCCTCGGGCAGCCTATATCACATGCCTCCCTGGCCTGGCTAGGTATTAGGCTCCTGACCTGATTTTTCTCTTCAGCGACCGAGCTGACTCAATTCCCCTCAGTAGTGCATTTTTATTTTGCATCTTGCTGTGATTTTTGTCTACCTTCGACCTGATCTTTCATTCTTCGCCTTGGTGACCCTGGTCTCTGGGTGACCTGGATGTGCGTGTGAGTTTGTGCTTTTTATCTGTTTATTTGTTGTTTTATGTTGTTTTTTCCCTGTTCTTGCTCTGTCTTGAGTCGGCTACCCCCAAAATGGGGATTGGGCCTGAGCATATAGATAGATAGATAGAATAATAGACGATTTTATTAAGTTAAAGTAGGGTCTCCAACCATTAACAGGATTCGAACTTTCATAATTAATCCTTTTTACTACCGCAGATCCTTCATAAGCTGCACAAAATCGTTTAGAAAAGCTAGGTTAAATGGGTTTATTGCTGTGGACACTTGATTTACCCTTTTCATGTATTGAATTATTGTGTATAGTGATTGTGATTTAACGCTCTAATGATTTTGATGTGAATTCGAGTCCTTGGAGTAGCTTACCACGTGTATTTACACTCCTCCCTCGGGTAGCGCGGGTATATCGTACTGGGACCGCTACGCAAACACGCGCTACACAAAGCAAAGAACTTATGGGATTAATTCTATTGGTTCTGACGACTTCCCCAAAGTCACCTTTTTGACCATTTACCACCCAATAACCTTACCAAATATGGATCAAACATTAGTAACAGACAACCTAACCCTATTTTACAGATCATATCTATGAAATGAGACACAGGTAAGTTACTGTTCATTACCTTGTCGAGTGGTGCTGTGGATGTGGTGCGTCGCCTCCCTCTCTCTCCCGCCCGCCCGCCCGCCCGCCCGCCTGCCCCCTCCCCCACGACACCAAGATGGGCGTCACTGAGAGGAGGTTGAAGGCCTTCCCAGGTTCTGGTCGTCATTGCCAAACCCTGAGAACAATGACATGTCGTCAATGCCAACGTCAGAAGGGAGGGAGTCCGAATCGTCACCCAGCTGGCGTTCTTCCTCCTCCAAATCGTCACCCTGCGGCCGTTTCTGCTGTTCCTGGCGGTCACGGAAAAACTCTGTGATCCTTCTCTGTTGGCGAGCATTGACCCTCTCAGTAAACATCTCGGAGTAGTGTCTCAGCAGAGTTGAGAGTTGCATAGACGTTGCTCGAGCCCTATCCCTATTTGGATCCTTGTTCTGGATACGGTCAGCCAAGCGATCAGCCAACTCGACGATCTCACGTAAGTCACTGGTGATAGGGTCTCCATCGTTAACTCCATCTTCGGCAGGCGCTTCTTCATCCGCTAGTTCCTCATCCAATTCCTGCAGTAAGTCCTCGGGATCCTGCTCAGGTGGAACAATCATCTCTCGGACGTCTTCCTCGTTGATATCTTGTAGGCCTGCCACGTTACGAGCTGCTGCCACTGCCTGTTCAACCGCAGCTTCTACCCTCTGACGCTCACCTGGCAGGTCTAGCTTGTGGCCAGGTAACCCCTCCAAAATATTCCTCCACGAGTCTACCGAGTCTGACGTCACGGCCGAGATATGGCGAGAGATGCCGAGCCCCCAGCCGACCACAGAGCGCGCTACATAAATAAAACCGTGTTAGATGCTGACTCGGCACACTAGGGGTACCCGCGTTAGACCAAAACCGCACTGTCCAAAGCCGCGCTACCCGAGGGAGGACTGTATTATTTTAATTGAGTTCATTAGTTAGGTTTATTTGTAAATTAATTGGTGGGTTGGTGAAAACAAATATGAATTAGATGGGTTTACTATCACCAATACTTTTAAATGGGTTTATTTACCCTTTTCAAAATATTGTGCATATTGATAATGATATACTGCTATATTATTATATTAGACGAGTTTATTACCATACTTATAGGTAGATTGGCGTGAACACTATTTACCCTTTTCAAGTGTTCATCTACATTTGTTTTTAGAGTGTCCGTATTCTTGGACATATACAATCATTGCTGGAGGTAATTATTATAATTTTGCCCATACCCCTAGCCAGTCATTAACCCATTCACTACCAGGGACTTTCCTTTTATCATATTCTGGCAACTATTAGACGATTTCAGTCAGCTTAGGAAGGACCTCTAGCAATAATAAGGCTTCAAACGATCTCAACCAACCTTTTTAACTATCACAGGTCCTTCTTAAACTGCACACAATCGTCTAAATATAGCTTGAATTAAATTAAAGATATGTTGCCGGTACAGAAGGGGTTAAGGTACTGTACGCTATGCATTTTTGTTCCAACTGACGGTAACTTTTCATGTCCTCATCTTGATTACTCGTCTATTACAAGGAATTTGAAGTTAAATATATTGTTAATTAGGACATCTTGGCATTAGTATGACACGTAGACGGTAGCTTTATATTTTTCTATTAAACCTTTGAGTACCAACGAGGTGTTATAATTTAGTCTAGTTATATTTAGACGATATTTTGCAGCTTAGGAAGGATCTATGGTAGTGAAAAGGGTTGGCAGAGATAGTTTGAAGTCATATTATCGCTAGAGGTCCTTCCTAAGCTGAATAAAATCTGCTAATGGTTGCCAGAATATGATAAAAAAGGGCGTCCCTGGTACTGAACTGGTTAAGTATCGAGAAATTACTTTCTAAGGAATTAAATTGGCAGACTTGCGAGTTTCGTTCTATAAGGAAGTTGGAGCTGTAGACATCGATACCGGCGACGTGTTTTTATATTTTATTCTTGCTATATTTAGACGATTTTGTGCAGCTTAGAAGGATCTGAGGTAGACAAAAAAAAAAAAAAAAAAACGTTAAGTAAGGTAGTTGGAAGCCTGTTAATTGCAGGAAGCCCTTTTTAAACTGAATAAAATCGTCAAATAGTAACCAGAATAAAAATAAAAAGACGTCGCCGGTACAGAAGGGGTTGAACCTTCCCGTACCGGAACACTGGTTCTAATAAGGGTTAAGGCCCCATTAATTACTCTTTCCATTCATCTATCCATAGCCTATGATAGTGCAGTTGGAATTGTGTACATGCTTAGATTGATATGCAGGATTCGAAATTGCATAATAAATCGTAGGCTTGTCCACCATTCTTTAACTGTCTTCGTAGCGCAATGGATAAATGCACTGAATTTCGGTGTGAGCATCCTAGGTTCGAATCTCTGGACTGTCACATGCATTTGTTGATTTCATTAATTGAGTTTAGGAATAAAGTCGGTTGGTGGAGGTAACATAATAATATTCTGGCTAAGGTTAGACGATTTTATTCAGCTGTGTAATAACCCCTTATGTAGGCCTACCGGTGACGTGTTTTGAATTTTATTCTAGCTATATTTAGACAATTTGATGCAGCTTAAGAAAGATCTGCTGTAGTAAAAAGGGTTAAGTGATAAGTTCGAAGCCTTTTAATTGACCACTTGCGAGTTTTGGTCTATAAGGAAGTTGGAGCCGTGGCCGTCAATATTTAGCAGAGTTATCAGCTAAAATACGGTCATAATACATATATAAATATATAAAACCGACTATATCATACTTTTTATCCATCAGAAACCCACATTATGATTGCATTTCTCTTTGATATCGATGTTCACGGCTCCAACTTCCTTATAGCCTGAAACTCGCAAGGGTTCAATTGCTGGAGGCCCTTTTTGAAGTAAATAAGATCGTCTAATAGTAGCCAGAATAAAATTCAAAGGACGGCACCGGTACTGAATTGGTTAACCCCTTCTGTACCGGCGACGTCTTTATTAATTTATTCTTTAGACGATTTTATTCAGTTTAAAAAGGCCCTCCAACAATTAACAGGCTTCGAACTATCTTTCTTGACCATTTTTACTAACACAGATCCTTCTTTAACCGCACAAAATCGTCTAAATATAGCTAAATAATGGTATATAAACTATCACAACTATATAGCTTTCTGACGCCCACACAACCTTCCTAAGCTGCATAAAATCATTTAACCGTGACTAAAACCAAATAAAAAGAGACGTCAAATTGGTTCGTAGCCGGTATCACAAGAGAGCTTTTATGGTCAACATTCGATGATCAACATTTTTCTGGCAACATTTCTGGAATATTTTGCACTGGAATCGGAAAGTAGTGATGGTAGATGAATTTAGGTAACCGAAATATTGAAAATGTTGACTTCATAAGCTGCCAGACCAGTGTTGAGGATAAATATTGAGGGGAAATGCGCTCGTGTGATACCGGATTTAGATGTGGGAGGTAGGGAGGGGGGGGGGGGGGAAGGACTGAACAGTGATCGCGTGCCCATATAAGGTGAGGATGGGACGGAGGGAGTGAAGTTATTGGGGGGGGGGGGGAAGGGGACTCTGAACAAAGAGAGAGTAGGCGGAGGAAGGTGGGGGGATTGTCGAAGGTAGAGCAGGTATGGGAGGGGGGGGGGGGGCATAATGGCGGAAGCAGAGGGCGGAAGGCGGCTACGTCAGCCCCCATCAGCCAATCAGAAGCCACCGACTCATAGCTGACGGCAATACCGGCACAGGTAGTCCTTTCTCTGGTTGGACTTTGTGGCGAGCTAAGGTATGTATGTAACTAACGTATTTGGCCATCTTTTATCGCTCTATATCTTGACTATCGGAGCACTTAACATTCATCAACCTGCTCCAGTAGTCAGCTAAGTCTATATCTATTAATTGGTGGCCATTAAATTATATGTAGACTATTAGGCCTATAGGCCACGTGAAATAACTTAAAAGGTGAGACGATACAATGCTTCCCCCTAGGCTAATTGTTTCGCTTCCTTTAGGGTCTTAAAACAATTTATCCACTATACGATCCTATTTCTTGATTATACCTAAGCTGGATTACAATAATTCGTTCTTGAACGGATTTGATTACTCTAGGAAGTATTGATAGTTCAGAAAAAAATTAGTCTGGATTTGATTACTCGAGGAATTATTGATAGTTCAGAAAAAAATTGGTCCATCAGTTGCATCGGCGAAAAACTATGAATATCCTAGCTTCACATTATGAGCGAGCCTTTCTCACTGCCACAGTTTATTGTATTTATATATTTGTTTAGGCTATAGGCTAGGCCTATTTATTTAATGTATTTATTTATTATTATTTTTGTTTTATATTTTTCCCGACTCTTGAAACTCGCAAGTAGAAAATGAAATGAAAATGAATGAAATGGTCAAATCCCGAATATATTTGGCCGGATTCAATAATTTTGTATAGGCCTATGCACGAATGCCATGGTGTACATATATACAATTAATAACAAAATATAGTAATCCATAAGTAGGCTATTATTAAATGCTATTTGACATTACTAAAGTAATATGGAGAACGGATCAAGAATGATTGCACAAGTCTAGTTTCATTTGTTTACCGTGTTGATGTCCGAAGGATGTTCCCTATAGAAGGCCTCCCTCCTTTACCAACAAGCAAAACACCAGCCGGCAACACTAGTCGGCCATCTTCCGTTATCGCTCTACATCTTCACCATCCGAGCACCTATCATTCATCAACCTGCTCCAGTAGTCAGCTAAGTTTATAAATATTAAGTGGTGGCCATTAAAATATATGTAGGCCAAGTGAAATAACTTAAAGGTGAGACGATACAATGCTTCCCCCTTGGCTAATTGTTTAGCTTCCTTTAGGGTCTTCAAACAATGTATCCACTAGGCCTATAGGCTATGATCCTAAGCCTCGACAGAAGTCTTTATTATACCCAAGCTGGATGAAATTAATTCGTTCTTGAAATGATTGAATTACTAGAGGGAATTATTGATATTGAAAAAGGGCTTATTCAGACACAAAATTGGTCTAGGCTATCAGTTGCATCGGCGAAAAACTAGGAATATCTTTAGGCCTATATCCTAGCTTCACATTATGAGAGCCTTTCTCACTGCCACAGTTTATTGTATTTATGTATTATTTGTGTAGGCTATTTTATTTTTTTTATTTAGCCTAGGCCTAGCCTAGGATTTTTTTTTCTTTTTAGCCTAGCCTAGGCCTATTTTTATTTAGGCCTATTTTATTTTTATTTGTTTTTGCCTTCTTCCAGACGCCTGAAACCCGAGGAGGTATGGCGAAGTTTCGCTTGATTAAGTTCCCCGGGCTTGAACCTCTTGACTAATAACATTCTGACAGCGAGGGTTGGATCCGCCAACTCTTCCAAAATGAGAGGTAAGGAAACCGGATAGGCTATTAATTTTCATGAATGGATCTAGCGATAGGCTAATTTGCTAAACCAGAGTTAGCCTACCCGACAATCCTGACAAATGGTGCCTTCTCAATTTCCACTCCAATACAGTCTCTGGTATTTAAGTTTATCTTATTAGGACTGCCCTGCTATGGCTGCCCCTGGTTAGCATGATGTGTAGGGGTTCAGGGATGCCTTAGCCTATAGGCTACGTATAAGATTTAACTTTTAAATTATAGCCTATTGCTTAATTTTGTATTCTGATTAGGCCTAGGCCTAGCCTACTTTTGCTTGGAATATTTGCCTCTAGGCCTATCCTTTTAAACTGATTCGTAGTCTAGGCTATTTGATAATTTTTGGTTGGAAGATTTGCCTCTAATCTTTTAAACCGTGATTAGGCTAGTTTTTAATTTTAGTTTTCTTATGACCAATTTGCTTTCCGTAATTATTTAAAAGTCCGGCTTCAGCTTGACGCCCTTAACCCCTTCAGACGGAGGATTATTACTTATGCCCTATTGATATGTGGACTGACATCACTGAATTAGAATATTCCCGGTAAACTTTTATCACCAACCATTTAAGAGTTTTTCAGGTAGGACTAATTTGTTGTTTTTTTAGTTTTTATTTGATATACCTGTACAGTGTTGTTTAATACCGAGGACCGTCGCATTTTAGTATTTTCAATATTAGCCTTACCGAAAACTAACCTGTCTCGCGACGGTCTAAACCCAGCTCATGTTCCCTGTTTATGGGTGTGCAACGGTCTAAACCCAGCTCACATTCCCTGTTTATGGGTGCGCAACGGTCTAAACCCAGCTCACGTTCCCTGTTTATGGGTGTGCAACTCTAAACCCAGCTCACGTTCCATGTATATGGGTTCGCGACGGTCTAAACCCAGCTCACGTTCCCTGTGTTATGAGTGAACAATCAAACAGTTTCTTGTATTTCACTTACAGTAGGCCTATAATGATTTTGCGATGGTTATTACATGTACACCAACAAAGTATCGGGGCTGTTCGGCCAGGCAGCTTAGGGAACAACAACAACAACAAAGTATCGTTCATGAAAGTGATACAGCACTGATAATCATCGATGGGGCCCGTAACTGGTTGGTCATAAACTAATACCCAATATTTCTATCAACAAAAATTATTTTATTTCTATCAACAAAAAAATAGGGTAAATATTTAGGAGTCGCACCACAGCTGGGATCTCATTTCTAATGGTAGTTTTGTGTTCCTATTATTCTATGCTTCATTGCTAGCCTATATACTTTTTATCCACGGGAAAATATTATTTTTGTTTGCATTAACCTAACCAAAAAACCTAACCTAACCTAAATGTATTTGGGGGCTATTAGGTTAGGTTAGGTTAATGCTAAAAAAGAAAAACTAAGCCAAGAAAAAAAAATCCCGTGGATAAAAAGTATATAGGCTAGCAATGAAGCATAGAATGATAGGAACCCAAAACTACCATTAGAAATGAGATCCCAGCTGTGGTGCGACTCGTAAATATTGACCAAAAATAGTGTATCTATAATGGTTATTGTAAATTTCCTAAATATTTTTGCTGAAAATTGTGATATTTTTCACTTCACAAAGATATTTCCGAAACTTACTAAATAACTTAGTTTTTTGTCGTACTAAATCACAGCTATTTTTTCCGCTGAACATGATGGCAGTGTTTAGAATAATCTATAATCCATATTGGATTTTATAGAAAGAAATCTATAACAATAGTTTTTCGCTCGCGTCAAAATCCATGCCGCACCGAAATATTCACTGTCAGATTTCACCCATAATGCTTTTTTTAGTTTTTTAATTTAGTTATCGGCAAGAGGAAAGGTTATACTGTAAGAGTATACAAAAAAAAATGTGGAATTTCACCGTAGGTGAAAGCATATCTTCAGTCCGCCCGAATTTGCCTTCCCCATTATGACTGATACATTTTTGGAAAATTAATATATAGTAAGCGAGGGCATTATAGGATTTTTCATTAGCTTTCCAATGGTATCTATATCATCAATGTACGATCAAAACTTAATATTTTTCCCGAATATTTTGGTCAGTGTGACAAGTTTTGGTCAGTTCCGTCCTCTCAGACTGGTAAAAAAAAATTGCTTCACATAACGCTCTATTTAAGGTAGTTTTCATAATTATACAGTAGTTGAAATTAGTTACAATCCCCGGAAAACTTTATTTCACCCATTATCCAACGATCTTAAAACACTCAGATGCGAGTAATTTTCAGATTAAATATAAATTTTGTTTGGCCTTTGGATACAGGATGGGGGGCTTTGCCCCCCCCCCCCATGGATTATTGAAATCAGCATCTATTTTAACAGTAAGGGGCTTAACGCCTTAAGAGCGGGTGGGTCGGTAACTTCTACTACCCGCCAAGCGGGTGGTTTTACCCTAAATGGGGTTATTTCCGTGCTCTTTTTCATGCATACACAAGACCCAGAGTGTAATAAAAGTATCTATCCCTGAAAGGGCGTAAACAGAGCTTTCCAATGACACCCGAACCATCCTACGACCACTGGTTCTCTTGCAACGATCGTGCAACAAGAGTGCAAAAACCCTAAAATAAGGTAATTTCCTTACATAATTCCCTGTGTAGCGAGTGAGAGAGGGTGGAGGATGGTGGAATAAATTTCAGTCGACCCACGGCGGTGGTGGCGAGCGGTCAGGAAGCAATCTATGCTCCTCGCACCGCTCAGCTCTCTCTCGGAGCACATTACGTGCTCAAAATTGCACTAGACATATGTCGAGACCCGCATATGGGCAAGTTTTCTTTAACTCGACATATGTCGTGAGCCGATGGTTAAGGGTTAATAAGAATTTCACTGCCGTCAATAGGGAGCATTATAGGGATACCGGTAGTTTGTTGTTTGTACAGTACTTTATTAAGTGCACATAAATTGGATCTCCAGAGGTTGAAACAAATTTTAATATGATCTTTGCAACATCCTTATTCTATACTAGCCTTCAAATATTGAGAAATAATTAGTGGTAGTTTCGGTTATAAGCACCAAAAAAAAATCCATACATGGGACGAAAGGTCTCGGTTGCTGTACTTCTGGGGCGGATGATTTTAAATCTAAACTAATGGAGCTAAACATTAGGGAGAAGGGGGGTCTAGGAAAATCAAAGTTGTTACTATACGGTTAGCCTTCATTTCCATTACCGATATAATTTTTACTCCCAACAGATAAGGATACTGCGCCATCTGTGTGTGGGAGATCGTGGTACTGTACCATCTGTGTGAAGTCTCGGGAGAAGGTGGTCAGTTGCCCGCGCTTCAGATTTCTAAAGGTGAAATATGCTATATTTTGTTTTTATGGATATATAAACCTACAAACTGATTTTTTTTTTGGATTTGTCTTTATTTTATTTTATTATTTTTCATTTTTGCTAAAGCGATTTTGTCATTCTTTTGTCTGTCTTATTACTGTGTTCGTCAAAGTTTTGGATTGTTTATTTTGCAAGTTTTAAATTATAATTTTAAGCGGTCCATTTTATCTACCATAATAGATTAGATGCTTTGTATACTACCAGTCCATGGTTCATTCTTGTCGGAGATGTGTACAAAGATACCTGTATACTGTATATAGAAAGCTACTAACCTAGCCACCTAACCTAGACCTGTAGTTGGTTTATTTTGGACGACGGTAAATTGAATCCATTAGCAGACTTTTGTAATAAATATGAAACTATTTTATCTGCATGAAATTTTAAGTGTTCATAATTGGCAACATAGTTTGCTAATGTCTTTCATTGTAGCAAAGTAATAAAGATGGATATAGCAATTTACTGTCGCCAGGAAACTATAATTCTAGTATGTTGGGTAAAGACTTAACACTTGCCTAATGCCTAGTATGTTGGATAAGACTAACCCTTAACTATCAGCTGTACCCTGTTCCAAATAAGTCTGCAAAACTCTTAAACATTAACCTATAATTCACAAGACTAGAGTAATTGGGTTAATATATCTACCATTTTGGGAGGGTCAAAGGGAGGGATATGTGTAGATATTTACAGCCCATTTGCTCTAGCTCTTTAGTTAAACCTTGGCAGTCACTATTTCTGACCTACCTACTTGGAACAGGGTATAGTAGATGGCGTTAGTACAGTCACAAGCATAAATAGTGAAACACCAACCAGATAATGTTCACCCCCTTCGTTTTGGAAGGTATTGCTAAACTATTAAAACTCTATGATTTCTTTATACCGTCTTGATAGCGTAATGCATAGTGCGTGGAATTTTGATGAGAGTATCCTGGGTTCGAGTCCTCGGAGTGCCACATGTATTTGTTGACTTCATTGAGTTTAGATATGAAGTTGGTTGGTGTAAAAAACATAATAATGAAAACAATGAACGATTTCTTTATTTCATTCTAGCTATTGTCAGACTATTATATTCAGCTTAATATAAAGCTCTTGTGACTGAGTTTACGTCATCTGGTTGATGTCTCGGCATATATGCTCGTGGCTGTACGTACCGGCTCTAGTATTTGGGACAAGACTAATCTTGGCCTACCACGTCGTATCCATAGTATGTGGGATCTAACCCTTGCCTACCATTTTTAGATATCGCATCTCTCGCATTAAACTTAGAGGGGAACTTGTGAAGTTTTCATTAGAAAAATGGCCTATCCTAAGGCTGGTTCCTCACTATCGCTAGAATAGAAAAAAAACTAACTAACATAACATAGTTATTTTGTGTTTTTACTGTGTTCATATAAGTATTTGTTTGTTTATTTTGCAAGTTTTACATTATAATACATGGCACGAAAGATCTTGGTTGCTGTACTTCTGGGGCCGATGCTTTTAAATCTCTAAACTAATGGAGCTAAACATTAGGGAGAAGCGAGTCTAGAAAAAAACTTAATACTGTAGGCATAAGTTTTGTCTTAATTTTCAGTACTGGCATAATTTTTTACTCCCCATCAGATGGATACTGCGCCGTTTGTGTGTGGGACATAATAATTGACTAGTAACTTCAATCATAGGAAAGCTACTAGTCAATTATTCCTAGGAAAATGAGAAACCACTTAGAAACATTTTACTTAATCAATTCTTCTCAGCATGGATTCACTCAGGGATGTTCTTGCCTTACTAATTTGCTTAGTTTTTTTCTCAGAGGTATATGAAGCAGTAGATAATGACAAGTCATATGATATTATATATTTAGATTTCAGTAAAGCTTTCGACAGAGTCCCTCATGAGAGATTGATGAGAAAGGTTGAGGCACATGGAATAGGCGGGGCGTTGTTAGGATGGATTAGGTCACGGCTAATTGGTAGGAAGCAGAGAGTCCGCATAAATGGTACTAAGTCAGAATGGGGATCAGTACAATGGAAAGTCAAGAGTGGTGTCCCCCAGGGATCTGTATTAGGTCCTCTGTTGTTTATTATATACATAAATGACCTTGATTTAGGTATAACTAGTAGGATAAGTAAATTTGCAGAAGATACCAAAATGGGGAGAAAAATTGATTCAGTTAGAGATATAGTGTCTGCAAAGGGATCTAGATACCTTACACGAATGGTCAGTAAAATGGCAGATGAAGTTTAACATTGACAAATGCAAGGTATTAAAGATAGGGAAGATGCATACAAATTTTAAATATAAACTAGCTAATATGGTATTAGAAAACTCAGACTGTGAGAAAGATCTAGGTGTGTTTGTTAGCAATGATTTGAAGCCTAGAAAACTATGTATAAGCGTTCGTAACAAGGCAAACATGATTCTCTGGTTCATATCTAGGAGTGTGAGTAACAGAACTGCTGATGTTATCTTAAAACTTTACTTGTCATTAGTGAGACCCCATATGGATTATGCTGTTCAATTTTGGTATCCTTATTACAGAATGGACATAGATTCATTGGAGAGAGTAAAACGTAGAATGACAAAAATTATCCATAATATTAGAAATCTTCCGTATGAATAAAGGTTGAAGAAATTAGGCTTACATTCGTTAGAGAGACGCAGAGTTAGAGGTGACATGATAGAGGTATTCAAGTGGGTTAGTGGAATTAATATAGGAGACATTAAAAATTTACTAAAGCTCAGTGATAGCGAAATAACTTACAAATGGTTTCAAATTAGATAAATTTAGTTTCAGAAAAGATATAGGCAAATATTGGTTTGGTAACAGAGTTGTAGATGGGTGGAATAGGCTACCAAGTGATATAGTGGGATCAAGAACGATAGGGAGCTTTAAGATAAAATTAGATAGGCATATGGACGAGATGGGTTGGGTGTGAGGGGGATCTACCAGGTGTGGGCCAATCGGCGCTCGGCAGACCCCCGTAATCTTGTGTTAATCTCAGACCGTTTTGGTGGGGTCAGTACTCAAGGTATTAGTGAGATGGGTCTATAATTGGGCCTTGTAATTGGGATTGGGTGTGACCGGGATCTGCCTTGTATGGGCCGATCGGCTTTTTGCAGACTCCCATTTTCTTATGTCATTGTGCTACCGTACCATCTGTGTGAAGACTCGGGAGGTGATGGTTGCGAACGCTTCAGAATTCTACAGGTGAAATATGCTATTTTTATTTATTTTATTTATTTTGAAAGTTTTAAATTAGATTTTTTTAGATATATCCTATAGTCGTGCCTTGTGCAGTCTTTTATGATGTCCCTGTATTTTGTTGCATTACCTTCTGGTGGACGATGACTTGATGGATGCTGCCTGATGTCCCCTGTGTTGTGGTTGGATGGATGCTGCCTGCCCTGTGTTGTGGTTGAACGGAGGCTGCCTGCCCTGTATTGTGGTTGGACGGAGGCTGCCTGCCCTGTATTGTGGTTGGACGGACGCTGCCTACCCTGTGTTGTGGTTGGACGGATGCTTCCTACCCTGTGTTGTGGTTGGACGGACGCTTCCTACCCTGTGTTGTGGTTGGACGGACGCTTCCTGTGTTGTGGTTGGACGGACGCTTCCTGTGTTGTGGTTGGACGGACGCTTCCTGCCCTGTGTTGTGGTTGGACGGACGCTGCCTGCCCTGTGTTGTGGTTGGACGGACGCTGCCTGCCCTGTGTTGTGGTTGGACGGACGCTGCCTGCCCTGTGTTGTGGTTGGACGGACGCTGCCTGCCCTGTGTTGTGGTTGGACGGACGCTGTCTGCCCTGTGTTGTGGACGGACGGAAAGTGCTGCCCACTTAAAGTTGTAAGTTATCTATTTGTATTTTTCCGCTTTCAGTTAAAAAGACTGCATGTGAAATATGCTATTTTTATTTAATTTATTTTGCAAGTTTTACATTAAAATTTTCTAGATATATCTTATCGTCTGTGCCGTGTGCAGTCTTTTATCATATCCCTGTATTTTGTTGCATTACCTTCTGGTGGACGATGACTTGATGGATGCTGCCCTGTGTTGTGGTTGGACTGACGCTGCCTGCCCTGTGTTGTGGTTGGACGAACGCTGCCTGCCCTGTTGTGGTTGGACGGACGCTGCCTGCCCTGTGTTGTGGTTGGACGGACACTGCCTGCCCTGTGTTGTGGTTGGACGGACACTGCCTGCCCTGTGTTGTGGTTGGACGGACGCTTCCTGCCCTGTGTTGTGGTTGGACGGACGCTTCCTGCCCTGTGTTGTGGTTGGACGGACGCTTCCTGCCCTGTGTTGTGGTTGGACGGACGCTTCCTGCCCTGTGTTGTGGTTGGACGGACGCTTCCTGTGTTGTGGACGGACGCTTCCTGCCCTGTGTTGTGGTTGTACGGACGCTGCCTGCCCCAGTGTTTGGACGAACAGGGCGTGCCCCGTTGGCCTTGCAGTGCTGCACCCTCAAGTTGTAAGTACTGTACTGTAATCCATTTATAATTTTCCACTTTCAGTTAAAAAGATAAGTGGGTTGATAATTCTGGAAGATATTTTTTAAAAGTTTATTTTATTTTGTATACTATGTACTGTATATACTGTACAGAACTTTATAGTTAAATTTGTATTACAGCGCACGAAGACCGGCTGGGAAGATCGTACCTTGAATCAACGATTATCTTAAAGACTAACCTTCTACTCTACAAGAGTAATCTTCGGTTAGTATTTTTGTATTTTAAGTTTAGCGGTTTTTGTACAGTTGCCCATTCAAGTTGTTCCTCAATTAAATTTTGTATGAAATAATATTGGTATGCCCAAATTTTAGTAACTTTTAATTAGGAGTTTACCAATTGTCTTGAGTGAAGTATTCCAGAACTCTTAAAGTGCACGTTCAATTTTCCTGTATAAGATCACATAATACCAGCAGTTATGTGGACAACTGTACATGCTTTATTGTAAATGGAGTTGCATTGTTTAACCCTCTCACATCCTTATGACGCAGAGGTTGCCAGATTAACAATAAGAAATATATTTCTCTCACTCTTATAATTACCTCTCCAAAAGTAGTTTTCTGCCCACAGCTAACTCAAAGTTAACTGCAGAGGTTGAAGTAAATAAACTAAAGGTTTATAAATACCCCTGATGGTAACAAAGGCTTTAAAGCATCCCTAATAGGCTCAAAATTGCGTCAAGGACGTGAGAGGGTTAATATAATTATAATGTAAAGCTTGCAAACTAAACACAGCAAAACTTATACAAACTCAGTAAAAAGACAAACCTAATCAAAATCGCTATGTGGAAACTGCTTAAGTAAAATCATAATTTATAAATAAAAAAACAATGTAAAATAGAAAGTTTCAGTGCAAATTACAGTGTTAAATATAAGTTTGATTAATATTTGGCTTGGTTAAGTGGAGCAGATTAACCAGACCACGGAACTCTCTTAGGTCCAGCATATTTGGCTTAATACTAGTTTTAATGTGTTGTATACTTTAACACATCCAGTACCAGTGACGTGTTATACTTTATTCTAGCTATATTTAGACGATATTATACAGCTTAAGAAGGATCTGTGGTAGTGAAAAGGGTTGGTTGAGATAGTTTGAAGCCTTATTATTGCTAGAGGTGCTTACTAATCTTTAGTATACTGTACTTTAACCCATCTAGTACCAGCGACGTGAGTTTTACTTTATTCTAGCTATATTTGGACTATCATGCAGCTTAAGAAGGATCTGTGTTATTTAACCCCTTAAGCGCGATGGGCCTCATGGAAGGCTTCCTATAGGGAACGCAATAGGCCTCACGGAAGCAAGACCATAAAAAAAAAGGGCCTATCAAAACAAAGGAATTTGTCTCTAGGTGAGATAATTCCCCTCCAATACTCATCCATGTGTTTCTCACCCCCCCCCCCCCCCCTCCTCAATTATCACCTATTTTTCCTCTTATTTTCATCATTTATCGGTTATTTTCTCTCCAGCGACAATGTAGCACAAGTGGGTTGCATAAAAGATCGTTATGTAACACCCAGACACCGGCCCACACCGCCCCGCTCGCCTCAGTTGTCTCACAGTCAGGAGAGGGAGGTTGCTCCTCGCCTGAGATTATGACCGGGTGGCCAATATCTTCGTTTTTCACCACCCAAATGCTTTTCCAACTTATTTTAGCACTCTTGAAGGTTCATATATACATCATATATGTAAAATAAAAGCATACCGAAAACAAATAATGCTCTATATTGTAAATATAACGAATTCTGTCAGAATCCAAGGCTAGAAATGCACAAATAACTACCCTAGCCCCTAGGTCTATATCGCACTTGTCAGGTTAAAAGTGTTGGTTGAGATGGTTTGAAGCCTTATTATTGCTAGAGGTCCTTCCTAAGCTGAAAAATATTGCCTAATCATTGCCAGAATATTAAAAGGATGTCACCGGTAAGAAGAGATATATATTGTTTGCTCCCTAGACCTTGATGTTTAAAAATACACCCCAAGATTTGTAGTAATTAAGTTTGTAAATTTGTTAATGTCCTAAATGGTTCTATTGGGGGCCATTAAAGCTGCCTAAATGGCACAATGGATTATAATATTGGCAATGGGGCAAACTGTAAAAATGGGTTAAGTCTATCTATATACTCGGCCCTATCTCCACATTTTGGTAAAGTAATGGAGCGATTCATGAAGAGGTGAGTCCACATAATAAACAAAGTAAGTAAACAAAAATTATTGAAAAGTATATTATGAGTACAGTACAGTAGATGGTAATATTTAGTCTTGTAAAGTATAGCCTGTTCATTATAGGTAGGGTATAAATTGAGTTCTGTTGTCTAATTAAAAAAGGGCTAGAGCAAATGAGCTGTACATTTCTAGCGATTCCTTGGCAGATTGTTTCAAAATTGTATAATTACCGTATAGATTTAAATTTTCATTAGTCTTGATAGCGTGATGTTTAAATGCGCAGAATTTTGGTGCGAGTATCCTAGGTTCGAGTCCTTGGATTTTCATTAGTCTTGATAGCGTAATGTTTAAATGCGCAGAATTTTGGTAAGAGTATCCTAGGTTCGAGTCCTTGGATTTTCATTAGTCTTGATAGCGTAATGTTTAAATGCGCAGAATTTTGGTAAGAGTATCCTAGGTTCGAGTCCTTGGATTTTCGTTGTCTTGATAGCGTAATGTTTAAATGCGCAGGATTTTGGTGCGAGTATCCTATGTTAGAGTTTTTGGATTGCCACATGTATTTGTTGATTTCATTGAGTATAGAAATAGTTTGTTCATGAAAAAATATAAATATTTCTTGATAACATAATGTTTAAATGGTCATAATTTTGGTGCGAGTATCCTATGTTAGTCTTTGGATTGTCACATGTATTTGTTGATTTCTTTAGTTGAGTATAGAAATAGTTTGTTCGTGGAAAAAATATAATAGCTTATTTTACTTATACTTTGACATGGTTTTAGGGGTTAGTGGTTAATAATTTTGTAGTAATCTTAATGAATAGGCTAATGATTTTGAGTGTTGTTGTTGTTGTTCCCTAAGCTGCCTGGCCGAACAGCCCCAAGGCCCCGAGCAATTCCAAGGCCATAACCGAGCGCCCCCACAGAACCCTTCCTGCCGACCACAATAAAGCCTGGGTGACTGAAGCCACTCCATGGCGGGGAGCTGAGGAGGGTGCGGAAACGCCCGGGAAACCAAAGCACCACCCAGGGCCCTGTGCCCCTCAGCAATTATGAAGAGAAAGTTAAACCCATAAGATAGGAAATGGCATCGAATTTGTATAACTAACCTATTTTTCCACTCTACAGCACAAGACCTGGACGGATCGTACAGTCATCAACCAAGTCACCGAACATTTCCAAGACCTACAATCTTCAAACGTCTCTACAATATCTTCAACTTCTCAAGATACACGTCTACATTCTCCAATTCATCTCTACAACATCTACTTCAACTACGTATCGCTTCTGTAAATAAGGTTGGTCATTTAGATAGGATATATTATTTTGTTATGCTGGAATTTTTGGTTGTAAATTAGTCTTACAATGAGGCATGCTATGCTTACAGGTACCTACCCGATAGCACTATCGTTAGTGAGTGCTGTACTGTATTTTATATATTATTTTGTAATAGTATAGATATCTTATCAATATTTGTATTTTGTACTATTGTTAATGTCTTGTCATGTTGCAAATTTGATTTTAAATAATATTTTGACATTTAACATGTAGTTTCTTTATTCATGCAGAGTTTAGTAAAATTTGCCAGAACGTCCCGGACTTCCCAAACTTGACTACTTCCTTTAACGTGACGATAGTGCGTTGTTATATGTGCGATTAGTTTGCTTGGGAAACAGATTAAATTGCTCATGTAGTAATGTACACCCTATGTGGTGGATTGTGTTCTTTTATTTAATAATTTTCATTTTAGTAAGCGTTGTTTCCACATAGCGATTTTGATAATTTAATTTGACTTTATATTGTCCTTGTCCCAATTTTGGTTTGTTTAGTTTGCAAGTTTTACATTTTAATGTTAAAGAATTATTGTGCCCCCTCTTCCCCCCAAAGAAAGTTTAATAAATACTAATAGATAGCACTATCGTTAGTGAGTGCTGTACTGTATTTTATATATTATTTTGTAATAGTATAGATATCTTATCAATATTTGTATTTTGTACTATTGTTAATGTCTCGTCATGTTGCAAATTTGATTTTAAATAATATTTTGACATTTAACATGTAGTATCTTTATTCATGCAGAGTTAGTAAAAATTTACCAGAACGTCCCGGACTTCCCAAACTTGACTAATTCCTTTAACGTGACGATAGTGCGTTGTTATATGTGCGATTAGTTTGCTTGGGAAACAGATTAACTTGCTCATGTAGTAATGTACACCCTATGTGGTGGATTGTGTTCTTTTATTTAATAATTTTAATTTTAGTAAGCGTTGTTTCCACATAGCGATTTTGATAATTTAATTTGACTATATTGTCCTTGTCCCAGTTTTGGTTTGTTTGGTTTGCAAGTTTTACATTTTAATAAATACAATATGCCAGAGTATATACTGTACATTCATACAATATCAAAAATATAATGCATAAGTGTGTTGATTTTGGGTGTGAGCATCCTGGGTTCGAATCCCTGGACTGCCACATGTTTTTTTAATTTCATTAATAGAGTTTAGGAGTAAATTTGGTTAGTGGAGAGAACATAATAAATAAATATATAAAAGTTTATTGATAAATATTAAAAGTAATTAATACAGTAAAAGTTTAATATGCACAAAAGTAAATGTTTTGTTTAACCCGTCCAGCACCAGCGACGCGTCTGGCGATGTATGTAACGCACAGCCCCAGCGACGCGTCTGACGAGTCACCCTAATTGCTCCTAATTACACCTCAGGTGTAGCCACTCGAGAGGGCTCAGATTTGTATGGGAACTGTGTACGTATCCCACGCAACCGTGCCGATGGTTGAAAACTCTCAAAGTCCACGTGCGTGAGCGCGCAATAACCTGGTTTTGGGGGGAAATTGTCTTCAATTTTTTACTCTTGTAAAATCCGTTTTCGGGGGCTCTGTAGGACCATTTTTGGAGATTTTTGATCGGTTTTTCGTGATTTTTCCTTCATTCCTAACCCATTCGCTATTGTTTCTGGAATAAAAAAAAAAATCAAAACCGGCCGGGTTCTGGGTGTACATTTATTAATAATCAGCCGGGGCTCGACGGGTTAAAATAATAAAATTGTTGCTCGATTGTTTGGTATTGAATTAACAAATAATTAAAGAAAGTTCTGGCAAAATGCATAACTGGTAATAAGTGTGCAGAATTTTTGTGTGAGTGTCCTAGGTTCGAGTCCTTGGAGTGCCACATGTATTTGTCGATTTCATTGAGTTTAGAAGTGAAGTTGGTTGGTGAAAAAATATAAATAAAAGCATAAACTATAATGTAGACTTGATATTTAAAGTGGGCAATTGAGCTAATGTTTTAATTATTATGTTCCTTCCAACAACCAACCATACTCCTAAAATCGATTAATGAAATTTACAAACACATATGGCAGTCCGTGGACTCGAACCCAGGATGCTCACACCGAAAATCAACACCTTATACATCGCACCACGAAGACAGTTAAAGGTTGGTGGACACTGCCTACGATTTATTATGCAACTTCGAATCCTGCATCTCAATCTAAGCATGTACACACATCCCAACAGCAACTCACGTAGGCTATGCATATGTGAATGGAAAGAGCAATTAATGGGGCCTTAACCACTTAGGGAAGTCCTCTCGATAAATTACTCCTGAACCAATATCAATTATTATGTTCCTTCCAACAACCAACCATACTCCTAAAATCGATTAATGAAATTTACAAACACATGTGGAAGTTTGGCTACTTTGTACAAGAATAAAATAATTAACGTGCACTGAAGTAGAATGGTTTAAAAATTAGTTTCCCAAATGTTTGCTGTTGATAGCGTAATGCATAAATGCGCAGAATTTTGATGTATCCTAGGTTCGAGTCCTTGGAGTGCCACATGCATTTTTTGCTTTCATTAATTTAATTCAGAAGTAAAGTTGGTTGGTGAAAAAAATAAATTGCAAATTAACAGTTAAAAGTAATATCTTGTCCCACCGTACTTTATCTGTCTTGATAGTGTAATGCATAAATGCACTGAATTTTGACGAGAGTCTCCTAGGTTTGAGTCCTTGGAGTGCCACATAAATGTTTTGATTTCATTAAATAAAATTTAGAATTAAAGTTGGTTGGTGAAAAAATATAATAATTTGCAAATGAACAGTTGAAAGTAATATCTTGTCCCACCGTACTTTATTATAATGTCAAACTTGCAAAATAAACAAACCAAAACTTATACGAACACAGTATAAAGACAAAATCACTTTATACTGTACTATCTACTGTATATACTCGGGCATATTCCACAATTTGTTGTTAGTATAATTTTGGCCTATGATGGCAACCTGTTCACAAGTAAATGTTTTAAGAAAGTATCAGCCACTAGTACCGGTACCATAACCGCCATTGACGTTGAAAGTGAAGGTCTGTCCCATGGTGTCCCGAATACAGTACTTTATAGATATACAAAATATAAATTTAGATTTAAAGCATAAGAAAAAAAAATAATAATAATTAGTCTATACAACACGGAAAATAATCTGTATACTGTACACATAACTTCAGTATGACCCTAACCACTAAATGTTAGAAAAGAAATGGCCCAACCACCTTCTTTGAGATTAATTAGTCCATTTTTTGGTAGAAAAATGTATTGGCTGAATGCTGGTTCCTCATATATTGCAGGCGGAAAAAATTAGACCCATAAATGACAAGTGTATAAATTTGCCAAAGTAATGGGGCGAAAGTTTTTAAGATCGGCAAAATGATGGAGCGAAAGTCTTATATTTTCCAAGTAATGGGGTTATAAATGACCGAAAATGGTCCAGAAAATATATGAATTTAAACAAAAATTCTAAAGTAAATTTTGATATTACCATACATTAATATCGTGTAAATGAATTAATGTGAACTGTAAAGTGAAGGTCGAAAGTGTTGTCTCCCACCTCCTTAATAATTTATTTAGTGATTTATTTATTACTTAGTTTGCTATATATAGACCTCAATCAAGCTTAAAACACCCGAGAAAGTATCTCCTGCTAGTACGCACAAAGGTTGTTAACGAAGTATCGATTCCGAAAGTCAGGTCCTGCCCATGGTGCCCGGGGTCTGGATGAACGGGAGAGTGAGAGGTGTTGAGGAAATAGGCAGGCTTAGTTTTGGGGTATTGTTCCACTGGTATCATTTAATAACTTCAGAAGCAAAGTTTCAAGAGTGTTGCTCCCTCAGGATTAAGAATGGCAAAGTTTATTCAATCATTAAACTATTTCTGCAGTTTAGGAAGGTCTTGGGGTCGAAGGCAATTCGATTGTGCCTCGGACACCCGTAGATCCTTCCTAAGCTGAATAAAAGTATAATGATAAGTAGAATAAAATAGTCTTCCTAATCCTGAATGGGTGAATAAACTTAAAATAATTTCCAACCTGGTGCCTTGGAAGTAATTTAAGTTTAGAAGAGTTTTTGAAACCTTGTTAATGGAGTAAATTTATACAAACTGAACTTGGCTAGGTGAAAGTGAATGGGAGAGCTTTGTTACTGATTAGTTTGTATCTTTAACTGCAAAAGTTAAGGAAAGCAATGAATCTGCAGTATCAAAGCTTTAACCTAATTTACTTAACCTACACTAATTTTAATGCACTATTATAAGCTTTTGAAAATTTTATGCTCCATTGGTGAATAAATATAAATATGAAAGCTGAATATTATGTACAGTATACCATATAAGCCCTTTATACTTTTTGATAGGCAGTATTGTTCAATGGATAGAAAGGTTTATAATTGAAGTGTTAGGCTGTAAATATATAAAAGTACATAGGTGTAGTAGTAACCGGACTTAAATAGTGTAAAAATGTTAGGAATCTATCTGTACTGTACTTTAAACAGGAATAGGTTGGGTAAAAGATCAGATAAGGTGTGGTTGTATTTAGTGAAAGTGATTAATAGGAATCAGGTTATCAGAGATGGTATTTATTGCTTTAGAATCTGTTTAAAAGTTAAAATGGCCGAAGTAGAATTTTAGGTAAAGTTAGTTATGTAGAGCAGATTAACCAGACCACTGAGCTCCATACGGAACTCTCATATAATTTTGATAATTTGATTGATAATTTAATTTGACTATTGTCCTTGTCCCAATTTTGGTTTGTTTAGTTTGCAAGTTTTACATTTTAATAGGTCTTTTAGGTAAAGAAAACAGTGTAATGGTAACCAAAAATTTGAATACTCACTTGTATTGCTTGAAAGGGTTAAACTGTCATTTAATGCTTTCTTTATAATGTAAAAGTTGCAAACTAAACAAACCAAAAGTGGGACAAAGACAATATAAAGTAAAAATAACTAATCAAAATCGCTGTGGAAACAACGCTTAGTAAAATAACATTTATGAAGTAAATTTAAATGGTTAGTCTGGCAGGTTGGTTGGTTAGAAATTTTAATGTAAAACTTGCCAAAGAAACCAAAACATGAATGACACTAAAGAAACCAAAACATGAATGACACTAAAGAAACCAAAACATGAATGACACTAAAGAAACCAAAACATGAATGACACTAAAGAAACCAAAACATGAATGACACTAAAGAAACCAAAACATGAATGACACTAAAGAAACCAAAACATGAATGACACTAAAGAAACCAAAACATGAATGACACTAAAGAAACCAAAACATGAATGACACTAAAGAAACCAAAACATGAATGACACTAAAGAAACCAAAACATGAATGACACTAAAGAAACCAAAACATGAATGACACTAAAGAAACCAAAACATGAATGACACTAAAGAAACCAAAACATGAATGACACTAAAGAGAAAAGCACTTGTCAAAATACCTATTTAGCATTAAACTTTGAAATTGATTACTGTAAAGCAAAACCAACTAATTCTGCCGTAAAGGATTCTATCTCTATTCTAGTTCCCGAGAATAATGCAAAATAAGTCTGAAATAATTTTCCATTAAAATAAATAGTTGATAAGGTACTCTGTTGAGAATGCAGTACAGTACTATATTATAAGAGTTGCAAATGCAGTATCCAGAGGTGAAGTGTTGATATGGAACTTTCAATAAAACTGTAAATGTGGAACAGAGGTTTTTTAGTTAACAAGTGATAAATAAATTACTTTAAATGAAAATTAGAAGATACAAAGTAAATTCTGATTGTGGTAGAGTATAATAATTTTGATAAAATATTAGTCTCGTGTCCGAATAAATTTGCAAGGATCTAGGATACTTAACCCTTTGAGTAATACTGTAGTCTTTAATCTTGATATTTTGATTACCATTAGATTATTTACATAAGCTTTTAATGGAACTCTATGACAAAGTTAATTAGATCTCGATAAAGCCTTTGAATAACATGGGTCGTTGTTAAATACTGTAGCAAGAAATAGTTTTTATTAACATTAACTGGTACAATGGTATGTTGTAGGATTAAGGGTTGCAGAAGTCGGAGCCATGAAAGCAAACTAAACTGTTAATTTAATAGTTTAGATACTTCCTAAGCTGAGTAAAGTGGATTATTGGTTGGTAGAAAAATGTTAGTGTAGTTTAATAGGGTGGAAGGTGAAGAATCCATTATAAGGTTAGCCTGAAGAAAGTAACCATTGCATCTATATAAAATCCAGTGAATAGTGTAATCCTTATACTGTAATTTGGCCAGAACTTTTGATTTTGATGGGCAGATGAATTTGGCTATAAAATACACCCTGGCTGACTCTTCCCCAATGCTACAAATATGTGGTTAGAAAATAGTATGTATGCGTTTTAAGTACAGTACTTGTTATATTAACTTAATTTGAGCCCAGATTAGTAATTGTAAAGTTCTGTAAACCCTGCTTGGTAATTTGGAAGTTATTTGGGAAATCCCCAGTTTTGCCGCACAAGTTTGTCGATTCCAGAGGTTGAACCCACAATGCACTCTGGTGTTTAATTTTGATTTTCTGATCTCGAGCCTGTAACTTAAAAATCGGCTTTTGGCTTTGACTGTTTTCTATTGAAAACAGGAAGGTTACCTTGAATGGGCATTTATAGTTTGAAATTTAGAAATATTTTATTACTCTCCCATGCACCCCAACACATACCAATGGGTGTTTAGCAATCCTTCCCCCATGTAGAAGCTAGATAATAGAGAGTTGCTTTGGCATATGAGAGATAAATTCTTTGGGATTATTGAGTCTTGTCAATACAGTATGTAGATTTATAGATGTATTTAGGAGAATTAGCATTGGAAATGGTTATAAATTTATATATCCTTAAAATAGTTTGAATGAATCGTAATGGTAGTTTATTGCAATTATTTATCACTGCTTACGGCTCTTTAACTTTGTGATAGCCTAGAAGTGACCAGTTATTAGTAGTACAGTACCGGTACCTGTATATGGTCATTATGAATATCTTTTATGGTAGTAGGGAAGGCAGATGGAGATGGTGATGCCTTGGTTTATAGTTTTGTGTATGTGAGGTATATTTTAGTTATAGGTATAAATAATAGGCTTTAGTTTATTTTAGTTCATAGTTTTATTTTATTAATACAGTTGCAAAGGGCTTATTTGTTATTGACTAAAAAATAATATATATAGTATTTTTTTGTTAATGTTTAACATGGAGCTAAAAATTTCAATAACCCATGGTGTATTAATCCTTTTGAAATACATTTTTTTTTTCAATGTTCTGGTTATTAGACAAATTTGGCAGTTTAAGAGGGACCTTGGAGAGTCGAAAGGCCAATGACTAGATCAACCTTCACTCAAACAGCCCCTACCTAAGCTGAATAAATATTCCAGTAGCCAGAATAAAGAAGTATTTGTATAGGCCTACTGAAAGTTGAAGGTGCCAGTTTTGTTTGTATAGATGATTAAATAAATACTGCAACTCAAGATATAAAGTTAAGCAACTTAGAATGAACAGTTTGACAACCCAAGATCATTATGAAATCTAGAAATTTTCAATCACTATTACTGAAAGCGCTGAATCTAAGTTTCTACCTCTGGTGTAGCTAAGTTCTTTTTAGTGATGTGCATTAACTGAAAGACTTGAATCAAAGTCTCTACCTTTGGTAGTAGCAAAATTCTTTTTAGTGATGTGCATTACTGAATGAAAGTCACCTTTGGTAGTAGCCAAGTTCTTTTTAGTGATGTGGTTAAATGTTCTAGAAACATAATGACAGTTCAGAGCATTCATTATTTGTCTGGTCTTATTTTCTTAAGATTGGAAGTAATGAATTTTCTGTGACTGATTGTCATTCAAATCTTGATAATTTCAATCATCCTTACTGGAAGAGCTTAAACAAAGTTTCTAAGAGTACCTTTTAGTTTCATTGGTTAAGTTGTTGTTGTTGTTGTTGTTCCCCAAGTTGCCTGGCCGAACAGCCCCAAGGCCATAACCGAGCGCCCCCACAGAACCCTCCCTGCCGACCACAATAAAGCCTGGGTGACCGAAGCCACTCCATGGCGGGGAGCTGGGGAGGGTGAGGAAACACCCGGGAAACCAAAGCCCCACCCAGGGCCCTGTGCCCCTCGGCAATTATGAAGAGAAAGTTGAGGGGCAAAGGAAAAAGTGACGCTTTGGCTTCCAATCTTGGTAGATTGGGAGGTCAATCCACGGAAGAGACGCCGTCACTTGAGATCTATAAAAAATATAAGTAAAAGGAACAGTCAGAGTAAGCTATGGGTATGGCAGAGATCGCTCAGTTCTCACTCTGATAGACCAGCCCATCACCACATGACTAGAACCCAATCCTCTCAGCAACAGCTAGGAAAGGCCCTAGAAAGCCGCCTTTGGCGGGGGGATAGCTCCCCTATTTCAACCCCTTTCGGGGTTGGGCAGTTATGTTTCTAGTTATGATTTTGATTAATTTTGTCTTTTTATTGTTTTCGTATTTGTTTTGGTTTGTTTATTTTGCAAGTTTTAAATTATAATATGACAGTAAAATGAGTGCATGAATGGAGTAGTAATTTACACCCTATTTGGATAGACAAAAGGACTTTACTAAATCGCTATGTGGAAAAAACGCTTGCGCAAAATAATGGTACATAGATAAAAACTCAATCCACCACATTTGGATAGACAAAAGCACTTAACTAAATCGCTATGTGAAAAAATGCTTGCGCAAAATAATTAGAAATAAAAACTCAATCCACCACATAGGGTGTACAGTAAATTACTACATGAACAACAAATTAGAGTATAAAATCTTAGGCTAGGAAATGGCACGGAATCCATATAACTAATATATTTGTTCTACTTTTATTACAGCGCAAGCAGACCTAGGAGTATGGTACCTGGATTCAACGATAGTCTACCATCTACCGGTCTACTACCGGTACCCTACAAGACTACTATCTTCAATGGACTACTACTACAGGACTGGACTAATGTTCTCTGCAATGGACTACTGTTTGGGGAACAAAAACAACAACTACTACCACTACTTCCCTAAAAGACTACTAGGCCTATTTGGTTAGTATTTTGTTTATTTTAAGTTTAGCAGTCTTTGTACAGTTGTCCATCAAAGTTATTCCTTGTGATGTTTTTAAATCTTGATGGTGTAATGGATAGTGTTTAAAATCTGAATGTGGTAACTGGTTTCGAATCCCGGTGGATCACATGCTTTCATTAATTTCTTTGAGAGGTGTTTGGTGTTGGAGTGAATTATTAAAGAAATTATCAGTATAGGCCTACTATTCATCTTTATAGCATAAATACGCAGAATTTTGGTGAGAGTATCCTAGGTTCGAATCCTTGGAGTGCCACAAGTTGGTTGGTGAAAAAATATGAATAAAGAGTTGAGTAATCTTCAGAGTTAACTACTGTACTGCATAATAAATCTTAATGTGCACATAACATTTAAATGTATAAGATCACATAGGACCAGAAGTTATTTGGACAACTGTACAAACTGTATTGTAAATTTAGTTGTATTGTTTAATGTAAAATAGAAAGTTTCAGTGAAAGTAAAAGTAAAGTTTTATTAATATTTGGCTTAATCGTAGTTTTAAATGTTGATTGACCCCTTCAGACTCATATGACGCAGAGGTTGCCAGATTAGCAATAAGAAATAGTTCTCTTATAATTACCTCTCCAAAATTAGTTTTCTGGCCACTGCTAACTCAAAGACAACTGCAGAGGTTGAAGTAACTAAAGTAAAGGTTTCTAAATACCCCTGATGGTAACAAAGACTTTAAAGTATCCCCAATCGGCTCAAAATCGCGTCATATGTCGGAGAGTGTTAAAAGATTAATTATCCCATACTGGTAGCGATTTTGAGCATCTCTTACCTTTATATTGTCGTTGTCCTAATTTTGACTTTATATTGTCTTTGTCCCAGTTTTAGTTTGTTTTAGAAAGTACTGTATGATATTTTATTATTTTATTGTATAGCCTACTTTAAGAAAATATATATATAGTTTGCTATAAAAATCCACCCTAAGACTTCTCGTAAAAAAAAAAAAAAAAAAGTATGTATATATGGCCGGTTCCCACTAAAAGTCCCTATTGGCAGACAGGGAAGGTGGCTAAATGGCACAATGAGTCATAACATTGACTATGGGGTAAAAGGTCTTAAAATTTCCAAAGTAATGGGGCTATTCAGGAGGGAGAAAAGAGACTAAATTCTAAAGCTGTGATTTTTTTATATAGAGTTCAGTAGATAGTATTTAGTCTCATAATAATAGTAATCTATACCGGTACCCTGTTTATTATAGGTATGCTAGAAATTGTTTTATCTAGTTACTGTACCATTCCCCTTCTATCTATTCTATATTTATTTTAGTTTTATTGAGTTGTGTCGTTAATTCAAAAAGGACTACAGCAAATAAGCTTTAAATTTCTACCCATTCCCTGGCTGATAGTTTTCAAATAGTAGCCTATAATTATAGATGTTAATGTTAAAGGTGTTCTGTATAGTTGTTTGGAATCCGGTATATGTGTGTTAATTTCATTAATGGATTTTAGGAGTAGAGTTGGTTGGTGGAGAGATCATAATAGGTTATTATAGCTACCGGTATAATTTGACTTATTGTTTTGGAGCTATAGATGTTGATGGTAAAGAATTATGGGTCACTTTTAATGAAAATCATTATTTTAGAGTAAAAGCTTTGGGTAGGATATTTTTTCTTTAATTTGAACGGTAACTTTTGAGCCATCTGTTAATTTTAAGACGCTCTTTAACCCTTAGGCGCACCTATAGTTTCCAATCAAAGTTTTTTCCCACTCCCTAAGTATATCTCAGGTCACTCAGAGCAAGTTTTGTGCCCGGCGATAATTTGTTTGACTTTTTTTATCCACCAAAAAATCCTTGTATTTGGATTAATGAGGTACCATCGGCTTCGTTATTGATTGAACTTGAAGATAAGCAAATAAAAACATAGAATAAATACAAAACAACCACATTGGGGCACTCCGAAATAAGAATTTAAAAAAAAAATGAAATACCTCTTCTCCAACTTGCGCTAGCTCAAAATTTTGCCCACAACATTTTTGATTTGCATACATATATGGAAACGGAATTTAATGAGGATTCCACTGGTAACTTCAGAATTACTATAAACCAAATAGTTACGGAGATACACACATAAACGTGAAAGTATCAAAAAACAGAAAGAGCTGTACTCTGCTCTCTTCCCAGCCAGCCGTGAGTAAACCGTTAAACTGAGGGGGTTGCCAATTGTACCCATTTAACTAGACTTAATACTTAATATCTATGCCAAATATGACGCGCGTCGGACGAAAACTTAATTTTTGGCGAATATTTTTAAGTTTAATAACTGAAAGAGTCATCGTGCACTTAGGAAAAAAATACCTAATGACTCTGAAAGAGTCATCGTGCGCCAAAGGGTTAAAATTAATAATTATCGAATCGCCCTAAACAAAATAAGTGAAAAACGTGCATTTAAATTGATCTGAAATTATTATTTTAAAACAAACGTGATCAGACTATAAGTGCCGATCTCAAATCCAAAAAATTGAAAAGTGGAGCAGCCCTTAACAGGGTTGCCTGGAACGCCGCCATTAGGACAAGAGCCTGAAACTGCCCGTATGTGTGGAGCATTCGGTCTTAAAATTTGATGCATGTACAGTATATCCAAATCTGTATACCATGGAATCCACTAACCTTTGTACAGTATATCCAAATCTGTATACCATGGAATCCACTAACCTTTGTCTACGCTTTACAGCACAAGGATCGTACAGGAGACCAAGACCTTCCCAACGTCTCAAGATTATTTCAAGCTCAACGTCTGAAGATTAACGTCGCTAGGATCTCCAATAGTCTATCTTCAATCATCTACTTCAACTCTCCACACACATCGCTTCTGTTCAATAAGGTTCGTGAAGTTAGATAGGATATATTTGTTATGTTGGATTTGTTGGTTGTAAATTACCGTCCCTTGTTGAAATTAGTCTTGACTATGTTGGTTAAGAATGATCCCCTCCCCCCTCCCCTCCTCCCCCTTAATGAACCAAGTAATAATAGTGTATAGATAAATATATAGATAATTAACTTTAAAAATAATCAAACTAAAACTGGGACAAATTCAAATTAAAGTAAAAATGAGTAATAGAAATCACGCTAAATATAAAATGGAAAATTAAAAGTATAAATAAATCTATGAAATTAAGAGTAAATGTGCAGTAAAGTAATATTACAATTGGTGGATAGTTTTGTATAGAATTAGACTGGTTTCTGGCAAAGTAAAAGTGACTATATAATTAATCTATCTAAAGTGGGCAATCCAGCAAACTTTTTAAGTATGGATACTTTGTACAGTAATTAAAATATATAGCCTAACTTTGAAACTAAGTACTGTTCATATTAATAAAAGTAACTTTAAAATTAAAATTATCGAAGCGCACTAACAAAAATGTGTCAAATTAATGTAAAATGATCGGAATTTAAACTTTGAAAACCACAAACTTCTAATGTGAAATAAAATTACTGGACTGAATTACAATGTTCCTTTTAAATCTTCGGTATTGCATTAGCAAGTAAATTGTATATATAAAACTTTAAAAGTAACTAAAAGTTACTGTTCAAATTAACCCCTTCAGACTCATATGATGCAGAGGTTTCCAGATTAGCAATAAGAAATGGAGTTCTCTCACTGTTATAATTACCTCTCCAAAATTAGTTTTCTGCCCACAGCTAACTCAAAGACAACTGCAGAGGTTGAAGTAACTAAACTAAAGGTTTCTAAATACCCCTGATGGTAACAAAGGCTTTAAAGTATCCCTAATAGGCTCAAAATCGCGTCATTTGTCGGAGAGGGTTAATATAACTAAAATGTAAAATAATAGAAACCCCACCTTATATGTGCGATTAGTTTGCTTGGGAAACAGATTAACTTGCTCATGTAGTAATGTACACCCTATGTGGTGGATTGTGTTCTTTTATTTAATAATTTTCATTTTAGTAAGCGTTGTTTCCACATAGCGATTTTGATAATTTAATTTGACTTTATATTGTCCTTGTCCCAGTTTTGGTTTGTTTGGTTTGCAAGTTTTACATTTTAATTAATATGTGGTAAAACTCATTAAAATTTATCGGAAATTAAACTTAAAGCTATAAAATAATTAAATAAAATGAGCGTGCACTGAATTAGAATATATTGCTTTTAAAATTGGTTACCTAAATGTTCGCTATTGCATTGGCAAATTAACGGTTAACCCGTGGAGCCCCGCCTAGTTTTTTATTTTTGTTCACCAGAACCCGGCCCGTTTTCAATATTTTTTTTTATTCCAGAAACAATAGCGAATGGGTTAGGAATGAATGAAAAACCACGAAAAACCGCTCAAAAAGCTTTAAAAATGGTCCTACAGAGCCCCCGAAAACGTATTTTACAAGAGTAAAAAATTGAAGGCAATTTTCCCCAAAAAACAGGTTATTGCGCGCTCACGCGCACGCACGTGGACTTTGAGAGTTTTCAACCATCGGCACGGTTGCGTGGGATACGTACAGTTCCCATACAAATCTGAGCCCTCTCGAGTGGCTACACCTGAGGTTACGGTCGGAGCAATTAGGGTGACTCGTCAGACGCATCGCTGGGGCTGTGAGTTACATACATCGCCGACGCGCCAGACGCGTCGCTGGGGCTGGACGGGTTAAAAGTAATACCTGGTCCCACAGTTCTTAATCTTTATCTATATACTCGGTCACCTTCCCCATTGTATTTATTATTAATACCTATAGAACGGCTGATTTATTTGCTTATTTACTTATTAAAATGTAAAACTTGCAAACTAAACGAACCAAAACTTTGACAGTCGATATAAAGTCAAAATAACTTCAAAATCGCTGTGGAAAAAACGCTTGCTAAAATTAATTAAAATTTTGTTTAACCTGACCACTGAGTCTAGAACAAGACTCTCACGGCTTAAAATAAAATAAATTATAAGAAATATTATCTATAGAGCGGCGTATTTAATTGCTTATTTATTTGCTATTACTTTGTTTGCTCTCTAGACCTCAATCAAGCTTAAAATAAAGCACCCCTTGTGCATTTTTCGATAGAAAAATGTCTTGATTTGCTCTGTAAACTTTCAATCCAACTTTACCAAAAAAAAATAGATAGAAAAAATGTGGTTTGCTCTAGACTTCAATCAAGCTTAAAAAGTACCCTTCGTACATATTTTGATAGAAAATTGTCCATACTATAATATTTTAGTATATGCTGTGCCTATGTAGTTCACCAGTACAAGTTCGAGAAGGTATCCGCCGTTAGTACCGGACCTTGAAGGGAGCGCGGCGGATATGAGTATTGACGTAGCGTACTGTAATTTATTTTTAGTATAATCTGGGCCTATGCCGACAGCCTATTAATCAGTTAATGTTCGAGAAACTATGAGCCGTTAGTACTGGACCTTGAAGGGAGCGCGGCGAATATTAGTATTGACGTTGAAAGTGACGGTCTGTCCTGTAGCACCCTGAATCCCCCCTCCCCCTCCCCCATTTCTATTACAACCTCTAAATCCAGCCTAACGTGATATATCCTCTATAAACATGAATGTAGCCAAATGATATGCTTACAGGGTAAACTTTAAAATGATAACCCAGTGGAACTAGTAGGATAGTTTATTAACGTTGTGTGATAGTGATGGAAGAATAGGTACGGTTACGAAGGATTGTAATATTTTGGCATGATTTGATAGCGTAATACTTAAACTATGACCTTTCATGTTAATTGTCTTGATAACATAATGCATAAATGTGCGGAATATTGGTGTGAGTATCCTAGGTTAGAGTCCTTGGAGAGTCTCGTGTATTTTTTTATTTCATTGAGTTTAGAAGTAAAGTTTTTGTGAAAAAATATAAATTAATAAAAAATTCCTTTGACCTCAAAGTTTTAAATAAATACTAAACGCACTCAAAATAAATTGGTGCCATTTTCGGTAGAAATATGGCTCGGCCAAAGGCCGATTTCTTCTAAATTACATAAAAAGTTATAAAAATGGCACACAAATGGGGCAAATGTAAGAAAGTTGAACTATCTTTTTAACTTAAATTATAATTTAAAACTTGGAAAATAAACCAACAACTTAAAGGAACGCAGTAAAAAGACAAGACCACTATCAAAATGGTTAAGTATTATATTTGATGCAGCTTTTACCATGTACTCCCTGCTGATGTATAGCTGGGTTTGGGTGGGTGCCCTAATGATCGGGGACTTCAGTGAATGGTTATCACAAATGTATAGAAAAGTGTTCACTAAATGTAAATCCAGACTGTAATTCCTGCTTTATTGTAGTTTTCCTTAAATTTTATCAAGTTTATGAAGGGTCTATGGCATCAAAGCGTATTTGATTCGTACTGATGTTTCCTAAGCTTAATAAAACTGTCTGAGGGTAGCTGTGATGAAAGTAAAATTAAAGTTATTTGAGATGATATCCGAATCTTGACAAAAATTGAATCCTGTAACCTATCTACAGTACTTATCCGGAATGTGAATGGAGGAGTGCCAGAAGGGATCTGCCCCTTGTACAGTACTGCTACCCTGAAATGGGGATTGAATGCAGTAAGTTAGTTCACAAATTGAATATTGGAACCGCGGAGCATATCTCTCGGGCGGGGGAGAATAGTTTTGGGTGGGGTGATTAACTTCAAAATTAAAGTATAATTTTGGTGTGAGTATCCTAGGTTCGAGTCCTTGGAGTGCCACATGTATTTGTTGATTTCATTGAGTTTAGAAGTAAAGTTGTTGGTGTAATGGCTTAAGGTGCTTATGTTCTGGGTGTGGTGTCCCAGGTTCGAATCCCGGGAGGATCATATGATGCCATTAGTTTATTAAATTCTGGTTGTGGTGTCCCGGGTTCGAATCCCTGGAGGACCATATACTTTAAATTAAAATGTAAAACTTGCAAACTAAACAAACCAAAATTGGGACAAGGACAATATAAAGTCAAATTAAATTATCAAAATCGCTATGTGGAAACAACGCTTACTAAAATGAAAATTATTAAATAAAAGAACACAATCCACCACATAGGGTGTACATCACTACATGAGCAAGTTAATCTGTTTCCCAAGCAAACCAATCGCACATATAACAACGCACTATCGTCACGTTAAAGGAAGTAGTCAAGTTTGGGAAGTCCGGGACGTTCTGGCAAATTTTACTAAACTCTGCATGAATAAAGAAACTACATGTTAAATGTCAAAATATTATTTAAAATCAAATTTGCAACATGACAAGACATTAACAATAGTAAAAAATACAAATATTGATAAGATATCTATACTATTACAAAATAATATATAAAATACAGTACAGCACTCACTAACGATAGTGCTATCGGGTAGGTACCTGTAAGCATAGCATGCTTCAAGTGACCCCTATCAATAACTACCCTACAAATAACCTACATTTATAGCACAAATAAACTAAGGAAATCGCAAAAGTAAGCAATTGATACTATCGACAATGAATACATATAATATAAAGAGAAATAATTGCAAAATATGAAGTAACAACAGATTTAAACAAAGAGTACTCTTTTAACAAGAACAATAAATTTAAAAAATCATCAATATTAATAAAATATTAAACTTTATCAGTTTATTAAAGTAAATTTGAGTTTGTAATTGATAAGAATGGGGTGTTACTTATTAGATTTATAACTTTTATTTAAATGGGGTGGTACTTATTAGATTTGTTACTTTTATTTTTATTGTTTTGTTATTATATTCTGGGAGATAGGGGGTGGGATTATGCTAGGAAGGGTAACTTTAAATTTAATGTTTTTAGCTGTAGAACTTTTATTTTATTTGTTTTTGAGTATATTCCGGGCCCACGACTGCAGCCTGAAAACTAGTAAGGTCATTCATAACAGTCTCCTGCTAGTACGCAACAAGGTTGTCAATAAGTAGTGATTCCGAAAGTCAGGTCCTGCCTCCGAGGTGCCCGGGATATAGGGATGAACGGAGAGAGCGAGAGTTTGTTTATGTAGGCTTAGCTTCGGGGTATTAATTGTTCCACTGGTATCATTTATATTCCTTCGGAAGCAATGTTTGGAGAGTCTTGGCTCCCTCGGTATTAAGATGCGCATAAAGTTTATTCGATCTTTATATAATTTCTGTGTTTTAGGAAGGTCTTTGGCAACTCAAATCTACCCAATATATCGTAGCCTTGTGCATAATTCTTTAACGGTCTTTATAGCGTAATGCATAAATGTGCAGAATTTCTGTCTCCTAGGTTCGAGTCCTTGGAGTGCCACATGTACAGTATTTTTAATTAAATTTACTTTAGTAATATCCTTGGTTCGAGTCCTTGGAGTGTCTCCTGTATTTTTCATTGAGTTTAGAAGTAAAGTTGGTTGGTGAAAAAATATGAATCCATAGATCCTTCCTAAGGTGAATAAAAGCATCTAATGATCGAATAAACTGAACGCTTCCTAATCCTGAAGGTGTTTATTAACTTAAAAGAATTTCCATCCTGGTGTTTTGGAAATATTTTAAGTTTGTAAGGGTTCTGTAAACATTGCTAACGGAGTAAATTTATACAAATCGAACTTGGCAAGGTAAAAGTGAATGGGAGAGCTTTGGTTACTGATATAGAGTTGCTTTTGTTAACTGCTAAGTTAAGGAAAGGAATTTATGTGCAGTATCCAAGCTTTAACCTAATTTATTTTACCGACGCTGATTTTAATGCACTATTGTAAGTTTTTGCTCCATTGGTAAATAAAGAAAAATTGAGATGTGAATTGTATATATACCATCTAAGCCCATTATACATTTTGATATGCTGTATCGTTCAATGGATAGGGTTAGGCTGAAAATAGAAGTACCTAGTTGTAGTAGTGACTAGTTATAAATAGTAAAATATGCTAGGAATAAGTTTGGTAAAAGATCTGATAATGATTGGTTCTATATACTGTAGTCTTTAATGGTTTTTTTAATTAGTCTGGCAGCTTAGTTAGAAATTTGAAAGTAAAACTTGCAAAAGAAACCAAAACACAAATGACTATATAAAGACTAAGTACTTGTCAAAATAGCAATTAAGTTTGAAATTGTATAAAGCAAGAGCAATTTTGGCGTAAGTGAAACTCAATTCTAGTTTGTGAGACTAATGGCAAATAACTGAAATAAGTTTACAGTCAATTTTTTTATTTGATCCGGTACTCTCTTCAAGAATATACAGTACTATATATTATAGTTGCAAATGCAGTATCCCTAAGTGAAGTGTTGGTATAGAACTTGTAAATTATAAATAAAATTTATAAGTCAAAGATTTACCTAATAGTGTAAAGAGTAAATTACCTGAAATAATTAAAAAATACTACGGGAATGGAAGCAAACCTTAATTGTCCATTTATAACTTTAGATCCTTCCTAAGCTGAGTAAAGTGGATTAATGGTCTCTATAAATTTTGAAAAGTAGTTTAATAGGCTGGAAGGCTAAGAATTCTTTAACAAATGTTAGCCTGAAGAAAGTAACTGTTGGTCATTTATATTAAGTCTAGTGAAGTCTTAAGAATAGTGTAATCTATATAATTGGGGCTGAAAATGTTACTTTGATGCTCTTGAGGAATTTGCCTATAAAATAAGATACCCTGACTGACTCTTCCCAAATGCTAGAAATATTAGCTTTATTACTCTAGTACAGTACCAGTTATCTGAAAGTAAATTTGTGGGCAGATTATTGTAGATTTCCGGAAACTCTAATTGGGAATATATATATGGGATATATAGCTGCATTTAGGGGTGAGGATTGAAAAATAGTTATAAATGTTACGGTATATATCCTTAAAATACTTTTAATCGGAAGGTTATATTTGTATTATTTTTGCTTATGGCTCAAACTTTGTTATAGGTTATGAGAAGAGTAGTTATTAATACAGTACTGCACCTACAGTATATATGGTAATTAAGGAAGACTGATGGAGATAGTGATGACTTGGTCTATAGTACAGTATGAAAGTTAGATTTTAGCTATAGGTATAATCAATAGGCTTTTAGTTCATAGTTTTATAGAATTACTACTACATTAGGTATAATTAATAGGCTTTTAGTTAGTTCATAGTTTTATTGAATAATTAGTACAGGTATAGGTTTAGTTCATACTTAGTTTTATAAAATTATTACATTTGTAAAGAGCTTATTTGTTATATTTATGATTTATATATGTATTTGTCTGTTTAACATGGAGCTAAAAATTTCAGTAACCCATGGTGTTAATCCTTTTGGAATGCAATATATTTCCATATTCTGGCTTTTTGACAAATTTGAGCAGTTTAAGGGACGTTGGAGAGTCTAAAGGGCAATGACTAGATCAACCTTCCAACTCTCACAGCCCCTACCTAAGCTGAATAAAATATCCATTAGCCAGAATAAAGGAAATAATTGTATACTGAAAGTTAAAGGTGCAAGTTCTGTTTGTATAGATTAAAGTTTACTTTTTCGAGATGCAGTTGTAGATGATTCATAATTATACTGATTGAGTTTTAATATTGACAACTTGAGACTTCAATAGAAAGAAATTCATAACAAAATATTGCTTGCAAGATAGACTTTGAAATTAAAGTAATTAAATCTATACTCTGGTATATACCCCATAGTTTGGGTTTGCCGACTTGAGACTGAGCCCGCACAGGGAGTTTAACATTTAAATATCATTTTTGGAATATTTGAGCATTTGTCCAAAGACTGAAAATTTAAAGTAATTAAATTGGGTATTTATGTATATACTCAGGCACATACCCCATATCTGGGGTTGGCAGACTTGAGACAGAGCCCAAATGGAAATTAAAATTTAATTAAATCTTAGTGTTTGTCAAAATACTTTGCATTTAAAGTAATTAATTTGGGAATTTGTATATACTCCGGCACATACCCTATAGATGGGGTTGGCCAACTTGAGACAGCAGGAAAAATTATATCTATATACTCAGGCCCAATTGCAATTTTCCTAAAAAAATAAAAATAAAATGAGAAGTACTAGAAATTTTGCAATATTTAAAAGTTTTGTAATTTTTCTATTATGTCGACTCAAAGTTGTCTTTATTAATACTGGATATAGAAGTTATGCATATTTTTCTACAACTGCATAATACAGTAATGAAATCTTTAATGGAATGAGGTTTTAGAATGTGCATTATTTGGTATATGTTTAAAGACTAATTCAGTATTGATTTATGAAGGCAATGTAATTTCCTCTGAAAATATAAGTCATGGTATATTTAAGAGGAAAATTATATATGCTTTCAAAATTATTAAGTTTTTACCACCTTTTTTACTCCTTGCTCAAGAGCTGGGTTAGGGTGGGTGTCCTGATGATTGGGGACTTAAACAAATCGATACTTAAAATAATCTTTAATAAATATACAAAAATTAAAATATATGAAGTAGAAATGATTATACTTTAGTAGATGTCAAGGACTGTCTACTGGACATCACTGTTTGCACATTCTAAAATTTATTCCGTTGAGATACTCTTTAGCCATAAATAAGTACATGCTATGGAATCTATTGAACCTATTAGCCATATTTAGCCACAAATAAGTACATGCTATGGAATCTATTGAACCTATTGGAGAAAAAGTAATTAAGGGTACAGCATAAGATTTGTATGCAGTGTTGTAACGAGTTATATTAATAGAAAATGCCCACTGAAATCTAAGTTCGAGATTAAATATTTATGGAAATGTACTTGTGCATTTTGATATATTAATGTCCCTTGATTTTTGTGTTGGTATTTATATTGATATTGCAAAGAAAATGGACTGCTTACAAATCTGGTTCTGTATTTTAATATATGATAGGCCAACCTTCTTGAAACTCTAAAAGGCTAGAAGAAATGGGCTGAAAGTTTTCTATCCGATTCCCTGGCAGACTCTTCCCAAATTATGAAAATCCCATGCTTGATTCCCGTTTATTGATGTTAATGGTAAAGAATATTTGGCAATTATAAGTTTTTTATTATAATTAAGCCAGATATCTTTGCCACTAAGATTAATAATTGGTAATAACTTTTTGAGATTTCTATAACTTGGGAAGAGTTTACCAGGAAATAGGTGTGGTAATACAGTTGATTTACTTTAGCCTTTTTAGTTAACCCATTGAGGAATATGAATCCCTAAGTTAATTTTGGTTACCTGACTATTATATGCAGCTTAGGAAGACTGTTGAGCAATGAGAGGGGTAATAGTAATGTATTAACCCACGAGATTGATCTGGTACTTCCTAAGCTGAATATAATTGAATGCTAGCCAATATTCCCAAAGTGCATCGTATTTGAATATGGTTTAGAATTTTGGCCTTTATATATTTACTGCTATAATTACCAGCCCCTTGATAAATATGAGGAAGTTAATTCTGGATATTTAATTATTTTATGTTGCTTTGGAATTATTTTGGCATTTATGCTCTTAATTATTCCTTAAGTGCATAGCATTTCTCTTAGCCAGCATGACTTGTTAATTCTGGCTATTGGAAGATTTTATTAAGCTTTGGAAGGATCTGGGTCTAATGGAGTTTTATACTTTATTATTCCTAGAGGTTTTCCTGAAGTTCATAAAATTTCTCCTTAGCCAGCATGACTTTTATGAGGGTTAAAGGTTCATGATTCCATTGGTGTACTTATTTTTGCTTAAGCGTGTACTGTATCATGTAAGCAATGGTTTGGCTGCATTTATGTAGGTAGGTTTAAAACTTTATCTTTGGTTTGCATATTTAAATGTTGGTTTTTCTATCACGGACTGAAAAAATCTGCCAAAATACCTTTAAAGATTTAAAAATAGCTGGTAAAGTATTTAAATTGGTAAAAATAGATTATTTTACGATGCATATGCCATTTATGAAAATACATACTTTGTTTGCATGGGAAGTGAAAATATCACTTAACATTCAAAGAAAGTAATAAATTTGTTACCGTATACAGATATTTTACTAAGATTTGTTTACGGACTCTTTATAAATCATTAAAAGTTTCTTTGGCTGTTATGTGATAGTTGACCATATTTATATACTGCACACTCATGATATAAAGTTAGCTACCTAGAATGAACAGTTTGACAAGCAGATCATTATGAACTCTGGATATGTTCAACCATTATTACTGAAAGTGCTAAACCAAAGTTCTTTTAAGTAATGTGGTTGAATTTTCTAGAAGCAAAATGATAAAGTTCAGAGCCTTCATTATTTGTCTGGTCTTAAGATTGCAAGTAATGTTTCTCTGACAAAGTCTTTGGTTGTGTACTGTTTATTCTGGGTTTCATGTGTTCTCAGTGCATTTCAAACTTAACCTACATAGCCCATGCTTGTCATGAGCTCTATTAACCCTTTTGGTACTGTCATTATATCTGGCTAGCATCAGATGATTTTAATCAGCTTAGAAAGTACCTCTTTCCTAAGCTGACTAAAAACTTCTGAGGCTAGCCAGAATAAATAGTGAAAGGGTTAATTGAGCCTATGGACAAGACTGGCTATGTGAGGTTAGGTTTGAAATGCAACTCTCCATAAATTGCCAGCAAGAATCTAGAGATAGAAAAGTTTTTGTGGGACGAAATGTTTGGGTTTCCCCCCATAGACTTTTGAGTGATTTCCCCCAGAATTTTGCTGAGGCTGGACTTAGCAATTTTCTGGGGGTGACTGAAATTTTTCAAAGTCCAGTGAGAAAAATTTCAGTGGTGTAAACTTTGGAACATTTCACAAGTCTAGTTCTGATAATCATCATCAGACTGGACTTGTGAAATTTTCCCAAGTTATACCACTGATTTTTTTTTAAGTTCCACTTTGAAAATTTTTGCCCAACATATCTGAACTGCATTTTCCAAACCAATGAAATGTTTTCCTGAACTGGACTTATGAAAAAATTTGGTGGTTTGGACTGTGGAAATTTTTTGCATGTCCACAGTTCTGATATGTTTGGAGCTCTGACTGGCAAAATTTTGCAAAGTGACAAAGCTAACTGAATTCTAAATTCCATTCATTGTTTTTATTTTTTAACAAAATAGTCCTACTTTACTGAATGGGATATTCAGAGTCCAGCCTTTAGTAATGAACCTAAGGTGAATGTATCCTATTACATGTATTATAATAAAACAATAAAGATATTATGGTATTCAAAACTTACTGTATTTCCAAATATTACAGGACTTATTTGTGATTATAGTAACTCTTCAATTCTTACAAACATTAGGCTTTGGGATTATCAACTAAAGTCTATGCCGTTTTAAATACTTTAGTAATATCACAACAATTATAGATTTTTAAAGCATCGGTGACAATGATATACCGATAACCTTAACGACATCCATCAACATACCCATATTCCTCACCAAGCCCTCTATAACCCATCATCTCCAGACATCACCTTTTGCTCCCCAGAACTCGCCCCCACAACATCCTGGAGGGTGGTCAGAACCTTAGGCTCTGACCACCTCCCGATCATTATCACCACCAAAACCAGACTCACCCCAGCTAGCCACAAACACACATTGCGGTTCGGCTATCACTGCGTATTCAAATTTAATTTTGTTTTGTTTTAATTTTCGGTTAGGCTATCACCGCTGATAACCTATTTGTGTGTATTTCAACATTTTTGTTTTCGGTTAGGCCTATTTAAGTAAGTGAAGCGACCTGAAGGGAGTTAAGTGTTTTTAAGTAAGTGAAGTGATCTGAAGAAAGTGATCGTCACCATGCCTCGTGCCTGTACGAACTGCGCCGGTAGGTTTGGTGCTTCCATGTTTGCTCCTGCCGATCCACAAGTCTGCCGACTCTGCCAGCAACGAGAGGATTTGACAGCAAAATTGGATGAAGCCCACAACAAGATCAACGCCCTCACCAGGAAGCTGGAATCACTCCAAGAGTTTGTAACACTCAACATTGGAGTATCACTAACTCCAATTGTTTCAACTCCAGCATCCACCACCGCCCCAACGTCATCTGCCAACAATCCAACACCTGCAGTAGACACTGCAGCATTCTATGCTTCTGATGAACCTGAGCCGACATCAAACCAGGACAGCCGCCCTGTTCACCTTAGTCTCTCCCCCCACTCCTCGTGCAAGAAGCCTGCTAGCACGAACAGTACCAACCCCTCGCCCCCGTTCTAACCACTCCTCTCCCCGACCTGTATGTAGAGTCCCGCCACCACAGGTTTCCGGATTTACACCAGTGAGGAACGGTGCACGGCCAACGCAGAAAAGGTCTCATCTACCAGTCACAATGTCAAACAGATTTGAGATATTGGTAGAGATGGAAGACGAACCAGAAGAGACCAGGCTCGTTGGGGATTCCATCCTACGAGGACAGGTCGAAGAGTTCTGCGACAGAGTCCCAAATCAACGAAAAAGATTTTGCATCCCAGGAGCTGGACTGGACGACATTGTGGAAGCCTTCGAAGAAACCACAAAGGATGCAAATGAAAATACCCTTTTTGTCATCCATGCTGGTTCAAATGACGTCATGCGCACCAGATCCGAAGAGTTGATGGAGAAATATCGCAAGATGATCCAGCACTACAAAAACAAGTCAAGGAATATCATCATCTCAGGCATTCTCCCCAAGATCGACGCACATGACAAATTCTACGACAAGGCCTTCAGCACAAATAGCCGACTAAAATATTTGTGTCTGAAGGAAGAAGTTGAATTCATCAACCTCTGGGACAACTTCTACAACCAGCCTACTCTGTTCCGCAAGGATGGCACTCATCTAAACCCTGTGGGTTCAGCACGCATGGGTCGTCTCCTACGCAGTCCGCAGCCATGGATAAAAAAACGCCATCCGAGAAGAAGCAGCAGCGACATAAATCATCCAACGCCAAGAAAAAAACAGAGGCAACCGAGGACCACCAGCGATAACGACCGAAGACAGCGAGGACCGAGGACAGCCATGAACATAAATGTAGATCTGACAAGAACCAAAAATATTATTAAAGAGCGTTCCGTGAGTTCTAAAATAACAAATTTAAAGGTTTTCTATGCAAACGCTCGTAGCATACGCAATAAATGTTCAGATTTAGAGGAGCTAGTGTTTACAGAAAATTATGATGTGATTGGCATAACAGAATCTTGGCTCAATACAGAAGATAGAGACTTTTTAGCAGAGTATTCACTTCCCGGTTATGTAATGTTTGAGAAAAGCCGAATAAATCGAAATGGAGGTGGCGTTTTACTTTATATCAAAGAAAGTCTTGACCCTACCCTCTTGTCAAAACCTCAAATTGTGAACGTCGACGCATCTTTTGTGCTAATAAAGAATAATAAAGGTACAAAAATAATACTTGCATTAATATACAGACCTCCAGCTCAATCAGTGCAAACTGACCGAGAAATTTACGAACAAATTGCAGAAACTCGCAAGATACCGTAATTTTTGGCGACTTTAATTTACCTGTGACCAAGTGGGGCGATACTCTTACTTCACACTCCAGACATGACTTTTATACGAACTTGCAAGAGAGTTCGCTTTATCAATTTGTTCGAACGCCAACCCGTGGTAATAACGTTCTTGACATTGTACTTGCAACAAAAGAAGAATTAATAGAGAATTTGAATGTTGGTGATGAATTCAGTAACAGCGACCATCGTACGATAACTTTCACTTTAACACTAGATTAGCGGTTTATTTATATGTACCGCCCAGCGGGGTGTTTTTAGCCAAAATAGGGCTGTTTATGTGATCATTTTCATGCCTAAATAAGACCCAGAGCGTAAAACAAGTATCTATCCCTGAAAGGGCATAAACAGAGCTTTCCAATGACACCATAACGATCCTTTTACGATGGCTAGTTTTCTTGCAACAACCGCGCAACGCGAGTGCAAAAAGCATGTAATTCGGCACTTTCCCCATACAATTCCGTATGTAGCGAGTGAGAGAGGGAGGGAGGAGGTGGGATTCGTGTCAGTAGGTTCGCCGCGGTGGTCTGGAGCAGTCATACGCTCGCTACTCTCCTGCCACCACTTGTCTCTCTCTCTCAGCAACATTACGTGCTGAAATTGCCACACGACCTATGTCGAGCGCCGCCAGATAGTCCAGATTTATTATACTCGACTTATGTTGCGCGCCGCTAGTTATAGGTTAAAGTTTACTAGTAACGAACCAAAAAGTCCCTAATTTCAAGAAAGCAAACTTCCATAAACTTAGAGCTATGTTTAAAGAAACTGACTGGAGCTTTTTAATTAACAATAACGACATAAATACATCTTGGAAGTTATTCGAAACCACTTACCTAAAAGCAGTGCAAGACTGCATACCATCGAAAATACGGCGTCCAGGCCATAATAATAAGCCCAAATGGTGGAATAAAGATATTTCAAACTGCCTGCTTGCTAAAATTTTTGCTAATGATAGATTAAAATCCTCACAAAATTACGAAGAACGGGTGAAATTTGTAGAGCTACGACGCAAAGCCAAAAAGTTAATTAAGCAAAGTAAAAAGACCTTCGAGTTACATATTGCGAATCCAAGTAAAACAAACCCGAAAGAATTCTATAGTTATATCAGAAAGAAAAAAGTAATTACTTCAACTGTTGTTGTTGTTGTTGCTGTTCCCCAAGCTGCCTGGCCGAACAGCCCCAAGGCCCCAAGTAAGGCCAAGGCCATAACCGAGCGCCCCCACAAATTGTTGGACCGTTAGTCGATGAAAATGGAGAGTACACCAAAGACTAAGTACAAATGAGTAATGCCCTCAATACCTTCTTTGCATCAGTTTTTACAACAGAAGACCTCCGTGATATCCCTACACCATCGCCGATTCAGATTGATAATTCGGATGTTCTAAGCAATATCACCGTTACAGAGAGAGAAGTATTGAATTGTTTAGATAAACTCAAGGTAAATAAAACGCCTGGACCTGATACAATCTCGCCTAGAGTTCTAAAGGAAGCTAAGGATGAGCTCTCCAAACCACTGACATTACTATTCAATAAATCCTTGCAGTCTGGAACTATGCCTGATCAGTGGAAGCTAGCCAACGTAACACCGATATTCAAAAAAACCAGCAAATCCCTACCCATTAACTATCGTCCAATTAGCTTAACCTCAGTTGTATGTAAAATGCTAGAAACGGTCATACGAGACAGACTCGTAAATCATTTAGAGGAAAATAATATACTTAAAGATACTCAACACGGCTTTCGTAAAAAACGTTCCTGTTTAACAAACCTCTTAGACTTCTTCCACGATATCCTCAACCTCTACGATGAGAGTAAAGCTGTAGATATTATATACCTTGATTTTCAAAAGGCCTTTGACAAAGTTCCCCACAAACGTTTACTGCTAAAACTAAAAGCGCATGGAATACAAGACTGTGTGTTGAAATGGATAGAAAATTGGCTTAGCGACAGAAAGCAAAGAGTAGTCATAAACGGTAAGGCATCTAAATGGACCAATGTAAGTAGCGGGGTACCCCAGGGATCGGTACTAGGACCAATTCTCTTTCTAATTTACATCAACGACATAGATGAGGGTCTCACCTGTACAATCTCAAAATTTGCTGACGATACAAAAATTGCAAATAGCGTACTCTCAAAAGAACAAGTTGACGATATGCAACACAATCTAGATAAATTGTCATGTTGGGCCCAAATTTGGCAAATGAGTTTCAATGCGGATAAATGTAAAGTACTACATATCGGATACCTAAATGAGAAAGCAAACTATTTGATGAATGGCACTCAGCTTAAGAATGTAAACAGAGAAACCGATCTGGGAGTAACAATATCGAGTAACCTAAAACCGAGTCAACAATGTTCAGAAGTTGTTAAGAAGGCAAACAAAATAATTGGCTTTATAGGCAGGTCATTTGAGCATAAATCCAAAGAAGTTATCCTAACCCTTTACAATTCCTTAGTCTGCCCTCTTCTGGAATACTGCGTTCAATCCTGGTGCCCTTATTACCAAAAAGATATAAACAAGCTAGAACGAGTTCAACGTAGAGTTACCAAAATGATACCTAGCCTAAAGAACAAACCATACGAAGAGCGTCTTAGAGAATTAAATCTATTTCCTTTAACCCAGCGCAGATTAAGAGGTGACTTAATTCAAGTGTTCAAAATCATCAAAGGCATCGACAATATGAACTGTAGTAAGTACTTCACTATCGACCAAGCTAATTACACGCGGGGAAACGGTTGCAAAATTATTGGTAAATCTTTTAACTCGCACGAATCTAAGAATTTCTTCTTCAATCGAGTTGTCAACTTGTGGAATGGGCTTCCCCGAAGCGTTATAGACTGCATCACCGTTGATTCATTTAAACTCCGCCTAGACAAATATCTCTCATCAAATCCGCGACTGACTGCGTTTGTAAATGAATAACTTTGTTATCCCCCCCTCAGTTACTAACCCATCTGTCCCCTACTAACTTCCTAATCCTGCCACGGACATTAGTTCCAGGGCAGTAGTTCCCTTTCCAATGTTCCCTTACCCACTCTAAACCACTGTTTGGACACTTGATTCTCAGTGTTTTGGAGGACAAGCAACCTAGAAGGGTCACTAGATCTGTTGTTACTTGATTTCCTTTGTACTCCTTTGTACACCAATTATAAAAGAGCTAACTGGGAAGCATTCACAAATGAGACCGAACAACACTTCACAACTCTAAACAGTACACCCATCACTAACATCAACAATGCTGTACACATACTCAATAAAACTCCAAAACGCTGACAAGAAACACATTCCAAGAGGTAACCGAAAAAGACACAACCCCAACTTCACACCAGAAATTCAAAACCTCCTCAGACAACGCAACATACTGAAACACTCCCCAGCACCCCACACACAAGACATCACACAACAAATTCAAGCACTCAACACCCAAACTAACAACAAAATACAAGAACAACAAAAACTAAATTGGAATAACTTCCTACAAACACTTGTAATTCAAGCACTCAACACCCAAACTAACAACAAAATACAAGAACAACAAAAACTAGACAACATAAGCAACATACACCTCAGACACCTGGGACCACAAGGCATACAAGCACTCACTAACATATCAAACTACAGCTATTCACACAACACAATACCAGACATACGGAAGCATGGTATCATCATCACATTCCCCAAACCCAACAAAGACCCCACGCTACCCTCCTCGCACCGCCCCATCACACTCCTTTGCTCCCCCTCCAGTCATGGAACGCCTAGTATTACAACTAATTACACCTGACCTACCCCTAGCTCCAACACAACATGGCTTTAGGCCACTGCACTTCACACACTCTTCTCACAGACCTTACACAAAGAGCTTTCGACGGCATCAACTCAGCTAGACCACCACACAGATCACTATTAGCCACACTCGACATTAGTAAAGCCTTCGATGCCATCCCCCGCCACAACCTAACAAACAAAATCTACAACACACACATGCACAACAACACAAAAAGGTGGCTGGCCAACTTCCTAGCAGGCAGATGTGCACACGTATCTTTTGCCGGTCAGTCATCTAAAATCAGAAACTTTCCAAACGGAGTCCCACAAGGATCCGTCCTATCGCCCGCACTCTTCAATCTGTACATGCACGATATAACTACACCCAATACGCCCCAAATAAACTTAGCCTCCTATGCAGATGACATAACACTCACATGCGCACACCATGACCCAAAAAGAGCAACAGATCTCCTTCAACCCTATCTCAACACACTACATGGCTGGTGCACTACAAACAGACTTAATCTAGCCCCAGCCAAATCCACCACAACCCTGCTCACAAGTTGGACAGGAGAACACGAATACATCCCTCAACTCACCATAAACAACAAACCCCTAACACATACACACACACCCAAAATCCTAGGAGTAACATATGATACTCATATGACATTCAAACAGCACACCACAAACATTAAAAAGAAACTGACACCCAGACTTAACGCCCTCAGGTCACTTGCTCACACAAAATTTGGACACAACAAAGAAACTACCACCACAGTATATAAACAATACATAAGATCAGTGATGGAATATGCAAGCCCAGCCTGGGCTTCTAACCTAGCTGAAACACATCATAAGACTTTACAGACTATTCAAAACAAAGCCCTGAAGATCATTACAGGCTACACAGCTACTGCACCCACAGATCACCTACATCAAGAAACCAAAATCCTCAAAGTCAAAGACCATCTGGACATGAGAGGCACTCAATTCCTGGCAGCAGCCTCCACGAACCAAGACCACCCACTAAACTACATGGCAACACACCCACAGACACCAAGAAATATCAAAACAACACCCAGCACACGGTATCACACACAATTATTGTCCTCTCTCCCTCCCTGCCCACCCCGAACCAACTTCCAGAAGCACATCCATACTCATATCTCTCACCGATCCATCCACTCACTCACAGACAACACGCAGCTGCATGCACGACCTCCCGAAATCCATCCTTCCGAATCCTCCCTTCCTCGCGAGGACAGAGTCCACCTGGCCAGGCTGATATGCGGACACCATCCAGCTCTCCTGAGCTATCAGAAGAGACTGGATGACTCCGTTGTCGACTCCTGCCCGGGATGTAACACAGCACCCCATACCATTAAACACATCATAGAAGACTGCATTTCACACAACCACTTACGCCAACAACACAATCTACACTCAATGAGAGCTCTGTGGGAAAGCCCGATCATGGCCATGGCCTTCCTCAGGGACTCGGGGCTGTTCGGCCAGGCAGCTTAGGGAACAACAACTAAATTGGAATAACTTCCTACAAACACTTGATCACAAAACAAACTCCAAAAAACTCTACAAAACACTAAACAGCATCACACTTTCCAACAGCAACACAACACAATCACATGCTGCAATCACAACAACAGACTCTACTCCTTCATGTAAACAACAAGCAAACACTCTCATCAATCACTTCTCACATGTCAGCCACCTAAAACCTCACAAAGACGACCGACGTGTCATCCGACGTAAGAGACAATTCCCCACAGACCCTGACTATACACCCTTCACCAATCACCAGACAAAGCATATCATCAACAATCTCAAGCACTCACCCGCCTGTGGCCTAGACAACATAAGCAACATACACCTGGGACCACAAGGCATACAAGCACTCACTAACATATCAAACTACAGCTATTCACACAACACAATACCAGACATTTGGAAGCATGGTATCATCATCACATTCCCCAAACCCAACAAAGAACCCACGCTACCCTCCTCGCACCGCCCCATCACACTCCTTTGCTCCCCCTCCAGTCATGGAATGCCTAGTATTACAACTAATTACACCTGACCTACCCCTAGCTCCAACACAACATGGCTTTAGGCCACTGCACTTCACACACACTCTTCTCACAGACCTTACACAAAGAGCTTTCGACGGCATCAACTCAGCTAGACCACCACACAGATCACTATTAGCCACACTCGACATTAGTAAAAGCCTTCGATGCCATCCCCCGCCACAACCTAACAAACAAAATCTACAACACAAACATGCACAACACAAAAAGGTGGCTGGCCAACTTCCTAGCAGGCAGATGTGCACACGTATCTTTTGCCGGTCAGTCATCTAAAATCAGAAACTTTCCAAACGGAGTCCCACAAGGATCCATCCTATCGCCCGCACTCTTCAATTTGTACATGCACGATATAACTACACCCAATACGCCCCAAATAAACTTAGCCTCCTATGCAGATGACATAACACTCACATGCGCACACCATGACCCAAAAAGAGCAACAGATCTCCTTCAACCCTATCTCAACACACTACATGGCTGGCGCACTACAAACAGACTTAATCTAGCCCCAGCCAAATCCACCACAACCCTGCTCACAAGTTGGACAGGAGAACACGAATACATCCCTCAACTCACCATAAACAACACACCCCTAACACATACACACACACACAAAATCCTAGGAGTAACATATGATACTCATATGACATTCAAACAGCACACCACAAACATTAAAAAGAAACCGACAGCCAGACTTAACGCCCTCAGGTCACTTGCTCACACAAAATTTGGACACAACAAAGAAACTACCACCACAGTATATAAACAATACATAAGATCAGTGATGGAATATGCAAGCCCAGCCTGGGCTTCTAACCTAGCTGAAACACATCGTAAGACCTTACAGACTATTCAAAACAAAGCCCTGAAGATCATTACAGGCTGCACAGCTACTGCACCCACAGATCACCTACATCAAGAAACCAAAATCCTCAAAGTCAAAGACCATCTGGACATGAGAGGCACTCAATTCCTGGCAGCAGCCTCCACGAACCAAGACCACCCACTAAACTACATGGCAACACACCCACAGACACCAAGAAATATCAAAACAACACCCAGCACACGGTATCACACACAATTATTGTCCTCTCTCCCTCCCTGCCCACCCCGAACCAACTTCCAGAAGCACATCCATACTCATATCTCTCACCGATCCATCCACTCACTCACAGACAACACGCAGCTGCATGCACGACCTCCCGAAATCCATCCTTCCGAATCCTCCCTTCCTCGCGAGGACAGAGTCCACCTGGCCAGGCTGATATGCGGACACCATCCAGCTCTCCTGAGCTATCAGAAGAGACTGGATGACTCCGTTGTCGACGCCTGCCCGGGATGTAACACAGCACCCCATACCATTAAACACATCATAGAAGACTGCATTTCACACAACCACTTACGCCAACAACACAATCTACACTCAATGAGACAAAGCGTCACATTTTTCCCTTGCCCCTCAACTTTCTCTTCATAATTGCTGAGGGGCACAGGGCCCTGGGTGGGGCTTTGGTTTCCCGGGCGTTTCCGCACCCTCCTCAGCTCCCCGCCATGGAGTGGCTTCGGTCACCCAGGCTTTATTGTGGTCAGCGGGGAGGGTTCTGTGGGGGCACTCGGTTGTGGCCTTTGAATTGCTCGGGGCCTTGGGGCTGTTCGGCCAGGCAGCTTGGGGAACAACAACACTCAATGAGAGCTCTGTGGGAAAGCCCGATCGTGGCCATGGCCTTCTTCAGGGACTCAGGGCTGTTCGGCCAGGCAGCTTAGGGAACAACAACAACAACATGATATACTTTCAATTGATTACTATACAACTTATGATAAAACTTTATAAAGCAGCATTGACTAAAGTCATTGGACATGCAAAATAACTAGCAAACTAAACATTTACTAAAAGATTGTACTGTAATTTCTTTGTGTACTGGATATTTTTTATGTGACTGTTTTATGAATGATTATAATGAACTATTATAAACCTTTAACACTTATTGTTATTTCTGTCTAATAAAATTGACTTGGTATACTTATGTTTCTCAATAAACCTTGTAACATTTGGCTTTGCCAAATTATAATTTAAAACTTTCAAAATAAACAAACTAAAACCAATAAAATTCCAAACTTCATGGATACAATGGACAACTGGTTAAAGTGACTGATTCATATAAATAATCATGGACTTAACAAGAATATAAATGTCTGAGTGGCTTAGAGACTGGCATCAGAGTACATTCTCTCATTAAACTGAGCAAAGATTAATAAAAATATAACTAAATAAAAGTGAATGTGCCTGAGCATATACTGATAATTATATAAAAGAAGTTATCAATTATTGGTAATTAGAAATACAACATAGTAAGGTCCTCCTGAGCATTATACTGATAGTTAATTATACAAATAAAAGAAGGCCTCTATTATTGGTACTAAGAAATACAATATAGTAAGGACCTAAGTAAATATGCCATACCTATTATTGCTAAGCAATGTTTCATCCATAAATTAAAATTTCAAACTAAGCAAACCAAAACTGGGACAAAAGCAAAATTGGTATGTGGAAACTTCAATTATATAGCCTATCATTCATCAGACAAATATTATCATAATAAAAAACAATTATTATAATGTAAAACTTTCACAATAAACAAACAAACTATATAAAGACAAAAGAACTTATCAACATTGTGGAAACTATGTTTGAGCAACAAAATTAAAGGGACATCAAGCATCAACAGGTATCTAATGACTAATAAAGTCCAAAAAACAGTCCCCAGGTCAAAATTTAAAAATAATTATACCGTTGAATCCGCAACGGCGAGACGAATCCAAATATGTAATAATATTGACAAGTCAAAATTCGACCAAAATCACCGATTTGCCTGGGCAATAAGGTTTTTTGAGAAAATATTTTCGATTCTGGCCGAATGGCTGGGCGAAAATGAAATCTAAGACCATGTCTAGAAGCAGCTCGGCGAGAAAAATCGAATGGCACCAAGTAGAATTCCTTAGGACTTATAGTTTGGGCTACAGAGGACTTTTAAAGTCCAAAAAAACGGTCCCCTGGGCCCTCCAGGAAGGCCCGTCAAAATCGAAATCCTAAACTAATGGTCCGATTTTAATTCTGTTTGCACCATTCGATTCAGCTTGCCAAAGTGTACTTATGGTATAAATTTAAACAAAATCCGTTCATAAATAACTCGTCTATGGCGTTTTTAAACTTTAAAATAGGCCTAGGGGGCCTAAAAATAGGTCAAAATTAAAAAATAATTATACCGTTGAATCCGCAACGGCGAGACGAATCCAAATATGAGAGGTGGACCAAGAAAGACGTGGGATCAGGTAGTACAAACTATTCTCGCAGCCAAAGGACTAACTAAGAGGAGTGCCCAAGAATGAGCTGCTTGGAACTCTGCTATAAGCTGAACAAAAAGTACAGTATCATGTAATACGATACTTAGTGCAATAATTGGGCGATCGAGCGTGTGGCCCCAAACGTGTGATCTAATGCCCTGGAAAAATTAAGATATTAAAAGGCAACATCCTTGGACTGGACAGACTCCCACTATAGTCCATTCATTTTAAGTAGGCCAGAAATTCTGACTCCTACTGTCTGGAACTTAAAATAGGCTAGAACAAATGGGCTGTAAATTTCCACACCTATTACCTGTCTGACTCTTCCCAAATGGTAGAAACATTAGTCCCGAGTCTGGTCGACCGAAGCCGCTTTAGATGTTCGGACCCCAGAAGGGGCCAGGGAGAGATGAGATCTGTCTCTGAGAGGGCAGCGGGGGAGGGGACCAACAGCCCCCCCGAGTCAATACCCCGACCGTCCGCAGCCTCCCTTGCAGTGCCACCCAATCGGTCCATCTCGCCAGCACCTAGAAGGAATAGTATTTGAGTTAAAATGTAAAACTTGCAAACTAAACAAACCAAGACTTGGGCAAAGACAATTTAAAAGGCAAAATAACTGATCAAAATTGCTATGTGGAAACAACGCTTACTAAAATAAAATTTATGAAATAAAAGAACACACAGTTATAGAGGTTAGTGGTCATTTTTTTTTAGATTAAATATAATGAATAGACCATAGTGACCCTATACTAATATTCTATCTAATTAATTTCACTCCCAACACCAAACACCTCCCAATGAAATGAATGAAACTATGTGATCCTCCCGGGATTCGAACCTGGGATACCACATCCAGATTTTAAACACTAACCATTAAACCACCAAAGACAGTTAACCCAATCTGTACCGGCAATGTCTTTTTAATCCCAATTTAGCTACATTTAGAGAATTTTATGTTGCTTAAGAAGGATTGGTGGTAGTAAAAAGGGTTATGCAAGATAGTTCAAAGTCTGTTAATTGGTGGAGGCCTTTTTATAAACTGAATACTATCATCTGATAACAGCCAGAATATAGTTAAAAGGATGTCGCCGGTACAGAAGGGGTTAAAGGTTAGGTACTGTACATGACTACGATTGATATCTATGTATCCAATACTGGATATTAACCTAATAATGCACTCAGAGCCAACTGCACACCGAATAGCGCAATATTTACGTGGAAGGAAAGGACAATTTATAAGGCACTGATCTCAAAGGACCGACCTCGCTACAAATTATTCCTGGACCTATAGAAAAAATCTAATTACAGTAATCACTTTACTTCCAATGGCGTTCTACTGGATGCCTGTGATTGACTGCTTTGCTAATTGGTGCCCGAATGGTGGACTGTGATTGGCTGGCCAGCATGTTTATGCCTCAGCTAGGCAGGAAAATGCGGCGTGAAAATTGAAATATTAGCTGCGAAGAATAAAACCGCGGCATACTTTCCTCGTATTTTTTTGCGAAGATCGATTCATTTACAGCGAAATTGAGTCTATTTAGTGTCTATAGCGAAGATTACTGTCGCGAAGATATGGTAGGGGCTCCACTGTAATTATATATTTTCATAGTACAGTATATAATAGATATCTAATATTTTCTTGCTGCTATGACTTGATATACTAGTGGACCAGGCTCACGTATAATACTAGACCTTCGATAGAACTAAAAACTTGACTCGATGGTACAAAAACACAAAAATTGTCCGAATTTTCCCCAGTTCACAGTACTGGCATTACTGGCGGTACTGGTATTGACAAAATCGACCAAGAAAACTTCATAGAGAGGGATGGAGGTGAGAGAACAAGAGGTCACAGCTACAAATTGAAAGTGCCTAATAGTAAATCCGATCTGAAAAGTAAAAGATTTCCTACCAACTCGATTAGTAGGTGGAACAAATTGCCAGCCGAAGTAGTGTCTGCACCATCAGTGCATAGTTTCAAAGCCCGGTATGACAAACATATCTTAGGAGGCGGGAATTAACGAGCATGCTCACTCCCCGCAAATACAACTAGTGTAAGTACACACACAAAAGGAAAAAGTGGGGATTGGGCCTGAGTATATATATATATATATATATAGATAGATATATATATATAGATAGATAGATAGATAGATAGATAGATAGATAGATAGATAGATAGATAGATAGATAGATAGATAGATAGATACAGTAGATAGATGGGTAAAGTCCACTACATACTGTACATAAGTTTATAAAAGTTTAAAGACCGTTTCGTGTGGTTGCAGTCTCGCGTCCTAAATGGAGTCATTCCGGGCGACCCTGTCATGGACTGCCTTCATTTTTAAGTTCTTTTGTTTTGAGTTCGAACACAAGTACCTGATCTCGAAAATAACGGTCAAATTAGATGCGTACGTAATGTTCGTGACCGTGAGCATAACCAAAATACTGTACTGTACTGTGCAGGAGGATAAAAAAACACATCCAAAATTGCACATAAGAAAATGGATCAACTGAAAACGGTGGTGCAATGGTCAACTCCTCTGTGATAAGTATCCATGGAAGGCTTTAAAATATTGCTTGAAAATAGTAAATATTGTAAAACAACTACTAAAACTTTGAAATTCACCCACAAATAAACCATACTTTTAGGCTACTGGTATTCTTTTGGCATTAGGTCCAGGTCTGAATCTGTGAATTTGATCGTCCATAATGAAGTGTTCGTATCATACAGTATACTACTTGCCAATACTGTATGTGCGCAACCCCGAAAGGGGTTGACATAGGGGAGCTATCCCCCCGCCAAAGGCGGCTTTCTAGGGCCTTTCCTAGCTGATGCTGAGAGGATTGGGTTCTAGTCATGTGGTGATGGGCTGGTCTATCAGAGTGAGAACTGAGCGATCTCTGCCATACCCATAGCTTACTCTGACTGTTCCTTTTACTTATGTAGTTTCTAGATCTCAAGTGAAGGCGTCTCTTCCGTGGATTGACATCCCAATCTACCAAGATTGGAAGCCAAAGCGTCACATTTTTCCTTTGCCCCTTAACTTTCTCTTCATAAATGCTGAGGGGCACAGGGCCCTGGGTGGGGCTTTGGTTTCCCGGGCGTTTCCGCACCCTCCTCAGCTCCCCACCATGGAGTGGCTTCGGTCACCCAGGCTATATTGTGGTCGGCAGGGAGGGTTCTGTGGGGGCGCTCGGTTATGGCCTTGGCCTTGCTCGGGGCCTTGGGGCTGTTCGGCCAGGCAGCTTGGGGAACAACAACAACAACTGTATGTGTCATTCCTGCAGGAGATGTGTAATAAAAAAAATATATAAAAATAAGGTAGGATGCAAAATTTGGCCAGACCCTACCCTACTCTACAAATGGCCCCCTGCGACGGCCTAGTACAGTCAGACCCCCCAAAACGCGTCTGTATGGACGGAAAAGCAGGGTGCATATTGGGAATTCGCGTACAGTAATAGGAATAACATAACTTATGGACAAAAATACATATGGCCGGCAGCCCGCCCCAGAGCCCAGACACACACATTTTCGATCTAAATCAATAATCAATAGTTAAGAAAGGCTATAATAAGCCTACAATAATAGAAACATAAACAAAGACCATTGCTGTAGTGTACAGTACTGTATATGAGTTGGTGACAATGCGCATGGCGTTAGTCATCTAAGTGAGTTGGGAACACTGTGAGAGGATAGCGAGAGACGGCTGTAAACAAAGACTGGAAAAGCGGGCTGTGGAATAAACCACTAAAGTACAGCGGAATTTGTGTCAACCCTTTAATTATATGCTGTGCATTACATTTGGCGACGATGATGAAGTTCGCTAGCATGTGCTGAGATGACCAGAAGCCGAAAATAGTGAAGACAGGCAAGATGAGCAGCTCGGTAATACTGGATGTTGGTGGCCTCAGGGAGTTTGATGTCCAAGGTGAACCCCATTCCCTAGCACAAAGATGGAAGCTGTGGAAGAGATCTTTCAATCTATTTGTTGTTGGGAAGGGTGTGAAAGAGGAGCAACAGAAGACTGCATTACTTCTTCATACCGCTGGATCGGCAGTGCAAGAAATCTTTTATGCCTTGGTGGGTGAGGATGATGCGAAGGGCTACAGTGAAACAGTGAAGATTCTAGACGTGTATTTTACACCTAAGACTAATATACCTTTTGAGAGACATGTGTTTAGACAGATAAGCCAGTCAAGTACGGAGACAGTAGATCAGTATGTGTGTAGGCTAAGACAGCGTAGTGCAACTTGTGATTTTGGAGATAAGTTAGAAGAATGCATGAGGGACCAGCTGATTGATAAATGTTATTCTCCAAAACTGAGAAGGAAATTTTTAGAATTGGATGGCTCTGTAACACTGCAGAGGTTGCTCCAAGTGGCGAGGGCTCAAGAAGCAGTTGACAGGCAAATGGAGGTAATGGGAGTAGACAAGCCTAGCCCTAGCCCTACTACAAGCCAGGTCAACGAGGTGGATTCCGAAGTGAACGCTATGAGGGGGGAGACTCGACGTGGAAGGAACCCAGCCTACCCAGGATCATGTACAAGCAGCCGTGCAGGGAGGAACAACGACAACCAGGACCAGGTCAAGAAAGAATGTTACCGCTGTGGAGGTTTTGGCCACTTTGCCAGGGATGAGTTTTGTCCAGCGAGAGAACGTAAGTGCAACAAGTGTGGCAAAGTAGGACATTTCAGGATCAAGTGCCGCACCCCAATACCTGTGGATTACCAGCGGGAGGCACGGCAAGGAGGGAAGACTACCACCAACACGCACTTGGTTGAGAGTGGGAGTAACAAAAAGGGACAATTTACTGGGGACAACAGGGAATTTGCATTTTCTGTATCAAATGAACACAAAGATCAGAATAGGCCTAATGTGTTAATTCAGCTTCAGGTTGGGGGTGTTCGAGTGAAGGATGTAATGATTGATTCGGGAGCTACTAGTAATGTAATGGGGGTAGAAACTTGGGAAATGTTAAAATCTTGTAGTAAAGTTAAATGCAAATCAAGAAAAGGTGCAAAGCAGTTATTTGCTTATGGTAGTAGTGAACCCCTGCCTACATTAGGAAACTTTACAGCAGAGGTTCACTGCCCAGCCAATGATCAGAGATGTGTAGCTGAATTTGTTGTGGTCGACTGGCCAGGGAGGACCCTCTTGTGCAAAAATACTGCAGAAACCCTTAATATTTTGAGAATTGGACCATTTCATGTAAACAATGTTAGTGAACTGCCGGAGGAGATAAAGGACAAATACGACAAACTCTCTGTGGGTATTGGGAAGCTAAAAGATTATGAGCTTAAGCTGAACATTGACGAGAGTGTTTTCCCGGTGGCTCAAAGAGTGAGAAGAAGAATTCCATTCGGTTTAAGAGATAAGGTGGATGACAAACTGGATGAGTTATTGAACAACGACATCATAGAGGAGGTACCGGAGGGTCCCACTAGCTGGGTATCCCCTTTAGTTGTAGCCCCAAAACAAAATGGTGATGTTAGAATGTGTGTTGACATGAGAAAGGCTAATGAGGCTAATCAGGGAACGCCAACCTATTCCAACTGTGGAGGAACTGCTGCAAGACCTAAATGGAAGTACTGTATTCAGTAAACTTGATCTAAAGTGGGGTTTTCACCAGATAGTTTTGGATGAATCAAGTCGGTACATTACAACTTTTGCTACTCACAGGGGACTTTACAGGTATAAGCGGTTAATGTTTGGGGTTAGTTCAGCACCTGAGAAATACCAGCAGATAATCCAGGGGGTGATCAGGAGTTGTAAAGGGGTAGCCAATATTGCTGATGATTTCATTGTTTATGGGAGGGATGAGAAAGAACATGATGAGAGGTTACTAGCAGTTCTGAGCAGGTTAGAGGAGGCTGGTCTTACCCTCAATGCAGGGAAGTGTGAATTCAGGCTTAGGAAACTCAATTTTTTTGGTCACGAGATAACACAGAATGGTGTGAAACCTAGTGAAGAGAAAATAGGTGATATACGAGATGCAGTGGCACCGAGTAATACAGGGGAAGTGACGGCGGGTGCCCAACCCCGAAAGGAGTTGAAATAGGGGAGCTATCCCCCCACCAAAGGCGGCTTTCTAGGGCCTTTCCTAGCTGATGCTGAGAGGATTGGGTTCTAGTCATGTGGTGATGGGCTGGTCTATCAGAGTGAGAGCTGAGCGATCTCTACCATACCCATAGCTTACTCTGACTGTTCCTTTTACTTATATATCTTCTAGATCTCAAGTGACGGCGTCTTTTCCGTGGATTGACCTCCCTACTGCCAACCTAGAAGTTGGCAGATTGGGAGCCAAAGCGTCACATTTTTCCCTTGCCCCTCAACTTTCCCTTCATAATTGCTGAGGGGCACAGGGCCTTGGGTGGGGCTTTGGTTTCGGGTGTTTCCGCACCCTCCTCAGCTCCCTGCCTTGGAGTGGCTTCGGTCACCCGGGCTTTGTTAGTGGTAAGCAGGGAGGGTTTTGTGGGGGCGCTCATTTATGGCCTTGGCCTTGCTCGAGACCTTGGGGCTGTTCGGCCAGACAGCCTGGGGAACAACAGGGGAAGTGAGATCATTCATGGGGCTTGTGCAGTTTGTGTCTAGATTTATACAAAATTTATCAACTGTAGCTGAGCCAATTCAGAGGCTTACTCGCAAAAATGTAACGTTTGAGTGGGGTGAGGAGCAACAGAGAAGTTTTGACCATTTGAAAGAATGTCTAACGTCAACAAGAGTACTTGCATATTTCAAGCCAAATTGTAAAACGAGGATGGTAGCAGATGCCTCGTCAACTGGTCTAGGGGCAGTTTTACTTCAGCTGCTAGGTGGTCTATGGAGGGTAATATCCTATGCCTCCAGGAGCTTGACAGACGTCGAGCGCAGGTATAGCCAGACAGAAAGAGAAGCACTGGCACTAGTGTGGGCATGCGAGAGGTTTAATCTATATGTGTTTGGTCGTAAATTTGAATTAGAAACTGACCACAAACCATTAGAGTTCATCTATTCATCTAGATCAAAACCGTCAGCCCGAGTAGAGAGGTGGGTACTCAGGCTGCAGGCATATGATATTAATGTTGTATACCGACCAGGTGTAGGCAATATTGCTGATGTGTTATCTAGGCTGAATTCTGGAGTACAGAGGGACAAAGGTGAAACTTATGACTATGTTCGGGCAGTAGTGGAGAGCAATGTTCCTGTTGCTTTATCAGCAAAAAAGATTGAGCATGAGTCCGTCAATGATGATCAGTTACAGAGGGTAAAAACCAGTATTAAAACTGGAGGCTTACTAAAGCTACACCATTCTTTCCTATTAAAGAAGAACTTTGTGTTTATGGTGAACTCTTCCTGAGAGGCAACAGGATTGTGATACCACACAACTTGAGGGATGGGTACTTGAGCTAGCCCATGAAGGACACCAGGGTATAGTAAAAACAAAATACAGGTTGCGAAGTAAAGTATGGTGGCCCAAAATTGATGCAGATGTGGAGAAAAGATGCAAGACTTGTCAAGGGTGCCAAGCAGTGGGTGATTACCCAGCACCTGAACCAATGTCACGGGTTTTGCCTCCCAGTGGACCGTGGCAGGATTGTAGCGCAGACCTGTTGGGGCCTTTACCAACAGGAGAATCCCTGTTAGTGATAGTAGACTACTACAGTAGGTTCTTAGAGGTGGTGATTATGAAGTCTGTAACTAGCACTAAAGTAATAGAAGCCCTTTTACCAATCTTTGTCAGGTTCGGCATGCCTGTTTCACTCAGGACAGACAATGGGACCCAGTTTGTTTCAGAAGAGTTTGAAGCCTTTTTAGCAGAAAATGGTATTGAACACAGGAAAACAACACCTTTGTGGCCACAAGCAAATGGGGAAGTGGAGAGACAGAACCGTACAATCATGAAAGTTCTGCAGGTGGCACAGGTGGAAGGGAAAAACTGGCGTCAGGAGCTTCTGAAATTCCTTATTGCTGACAGGTCAACACCTCAGGTGACTACTGGAACTACTCCTTACTTTTTGATGTTTGGGCATGAGATGAGATCAAAATTACCTGAATTACAACCTGGTACCGGTAGTGAGTTTTACAATGAGGAATTTAGGGATAAAGACTGGTCTAATAAAATAAAAGGTAAAGTGTATGCTGATGAAAAGAGACATGCAGCTGAGCGAGTCATTGAGCCTGGAGACCGGGTCTTAGTCAGGCAAGCTAAAACAAACAAACTGTCTCCCAATTTCTGTCCTGAACCATTTGAGGTTATTTCTAGAGAGGAAGTGACGGTTAGAAGTGAGTCTGGGGGACAATTGAGGAGAAACTTGTGGTTTGTAAAGAAGTATTGGGAACCGAGTGTATCAGAAGCAAATGATAAGGGTGTAAGCTTGGAGGGAAACGCAACATCACCTCTACACACTGCTAATCGTGTGCCGGTGCCAGTAATTCCAGTTAGTTCCCCAGTGATACCGGTACAGTTATCCCCATCTGGTTGAAAGAATACCAGTACCAATAATACCTAGAAGTCCTACAGGTGGGCAAGAATCCCCAGGTTATCAAATCACTAGAGTTAGACCAGCAAGGGAAATCAGAAGGCCAAAACGATTTGAGGGCTATGATTTGTCTGGCGGATAGTGCAGAGAGTGGTGTTTGTGGGTTGCCTCTAGGGTAGGTTACAGTAGCCTACAGTACCAGCAGATAATTTGATACCAGTATCTTTATTACCATTTTATGAATATTATTAGTCAGACAGGAATATGTTGTTTTATCATTTTCAGGTACTGTATTGAGAATGTAATTGATGCCATTATTATGTTAATCTTTGATTTTCTCAGATGCCAAGTGTGCCTTTATGTTATTGTCTATTCATAAAAAGGGTTTATGTCTAAAGAAGGGAGGGATGTAGTGTATATGAGTTGGTAACAATGCGCATGGCATTAGTCATCTAAGTGAGTTGGGAACACTGTGAGAGGATAGCGAGAGACGGCTGTAAACAAAGACTGGAAAAGCGGGCTGAGGAATAAACCACTAAAGTACAGCGGAATTTGTGTCAACCCTTTAATTATATGCTGTACATTACAATTGCTTACCTTAAAATTAAATGCTTAGCAAGTGTCCAGGATACGCAATTAATATTGCGTATCCTGGACACTTGGGCTAAGCATTTAATTTTAAGGTAAGCAATGGTCTTTGTTTATGTTTCTATTATTGTAGGATTATTATAGCCTTTCTTATTAAGCTATCATGTATATATTTTCCGCAAGTTTCACATAGTTAAACACACTAAGAAAGCATTAACCCTTTCGCTGCGGGTGACGTTTTGGAATGTTTTGGCAAGTTACAGCAATTTCCAGGCTTTAAAAGCCTGTAAAAAACGTAAAAATAGAGTGTCAGTGGGTGGGAGCGTGAGGGGCCCACCTCCGACCCTCAGAGCACCGAGCGGCTCACTGAGCTAGGCTGTGTCTCGGGCGAGTCTCTCTCTGTCTCTCTCATCAGTGTAGCCAAGCGAGCGAGTGTTACATAATAGCGGGGTTCCCGCGTTTCACTGGGATCACTGCGGGTGAACCAGACCACGTATACGGTCCGTTCTGGTGTCATTTTGAAGCTATTTTCGCCTAGTTTTCGGCAGAATACACTTCATTTAATGCAGATGCTTGATTTATCATTCAGGAGTGCCTGAATATGCCCTAAATAGCCCAAACATAGCCGCAGCCAAAGGGTTAAACAAAAAATAGTAAAATTTACCGACAAAATTGAACCCAGACCTAAAAATCTACCACTATTTCTGTATTATGTAAGCAATTTATTTTTAGTAGAAGTGGAGTGATACTGCTACTATTACCACTCCCATTTATCCCTGTTATACTACAACCATCCTACAGTGGAGTGATACTGCTACTATTACCACTCCCATTTATCCCTGTTATACTACAACCATCCTACAGTGGAGTGATACTGCTACTATTACCACTCCCATTTATCGCTGTTATACTACAACCATCCTACAGTGGAGTGATACTGCTACTATTACCACTCCCATTTATCCCTGTTATACTACAACCATCCTACAGTGGAGTGATACTGCTACTATTACCACTCCCATTTATCCCTGTTATACTACAACCATCCTACAGTGGAGTGATACTGCTACTATTACCACTCCCATTTATCCCTGTTATACTACAACCATCCTACAGTGGAGTGATACTGCTACTATTACCACTCCCATTTATCCCTGTTATACTACAACCATCCTACAGTGGAGTGATACTGCTACTATTACCACTCCCATTTAGCCCTGTTATACTACAACCATCCTACAGTATAGGCTACCGGTATACTTATACTACAACCATCCTACAGTGGAGTGATACTGCTACTATTACCACTCCCATTTAGCCCTGTTATACTACAACCATCCTACAGTATAGGCTACCGGTATACTTATACTACAACCATCCTACAGTGGAGTGATACTGCTACTATTACCACTCCCATTTAGCCCTGTTATACTACAACCATCCTACAGTATAGGCTACCGGTATATAGATTTTTATCTGGTATTTCTTTTGACTTGAGCCATCCGTCGAATTTGAACGCAGCCTACAGGGGATACTTGTGGACGTAAACAAACCCTCACCCGCCTCCTCCAACGATATCATTAACCTAACCTGGGAGTGGGGGCTGCCTGGCTGCTCCCCCCAGCCCCCGCTGCTCATAAAAATTATATAGAAGCCGTTAAATTACCATAAAGTACTGCGTGAGAATGAAAAGCACCTTCGAGATTGCGCGTCATAACAAGAGTAAACAGGGGTTGCGAGGGTAAACTCGTCCGAAATTATCATAAATCATCTAAATATTCTTAACCTAACCTAGGGCTAGGTTAGCATAAACTGAACAAGATGTGGAAATATAGTCAAGCCAACCAGGCCAAGTGGTACAGTATATCTCTATAGGTCTAACTGGTAAGGTGTCCGCCTCGTAACCCAAGGGTCTCGGGTTCGATTCCCATCCTAGGTATACTTTCGGGAAGGTATTTTCGCAACAAACGAAGTTTAGGCGTTGGTAAAATTGTCAAGATGGTTGAAAGTAAGATCGCAGATCCATAACCCCTCTTTCGGGCATGGTATAAAAACCTAATCCTACAAGTACTGTATTATTAGTGGGGGCTGCCGCACCCACAAATAGGCTATTCTGCGAGTGTGTGGTTGTTGCAGCCCCCATTAATAATTCAAGGTTAATTTAGGGTACAGTTATTCTGATGATTACGTCTTTAATTTTGAAGAAAGAAAAAACAGGTCAAATTAGACATAAACATAACAGTGTGTGAGGTGATACGCACGATAATACAACCCATACCGATTTTATGGCATAGACCGGAAAGCCCGAGTCTAAAGAATTAAGCTTTTACCATGTGCACATTATGAAGCAGACAAAAGACAAAGCTGCCTGTAACAAGTGGCCCCCTAAAATTTAGAAGAGTGAAAGAGAGCCAAATTCAAGAAGCGTTAGAATTAAAATGTCTGGACACACTGAGCTTGTTCGTTTGAGAGTACCGGTACAGTACAGTATTTGCAATTTTTTTATCATCTGCAAACTTTGAGATTGTACAGGTGAGGCCCTCATCTATGTCATACATATAAACTAGGAAGAGCACTGGCCCTAGATCCAATCTCTGGGGTACCCCCTGCTAGTTACATTGGTCCATTTTGATGCTTTACCATTTATGACTACCCTTTGCTTTCTTTCACTGAGCCAATTTTCCATCCATCTCACACTCCCTCTTGTATTCCATGCACTTATAATTTTATCAATAACCATTTGTGGGGTACTTCGTCAAAGGCCTTTTGAAAATCAAGGTATATAATATCTACAGCTATACTCTCGTCATATAGGTTGAGGATATCGTGGAAGAAGTCCAAGAAAGTTCATCAAGCTGGAACATTTGTTACGGAAGCCATGCTAGGTATCTTTGAGTAGGATATTTTCCTCTAAGTGATTTACAAGTTTGTCTCTTGTGAGTATTTCTAGCATTTTACAGACAACCGAGGTAATACTCACTATTCTATCGCTACTACAATAATCAGTGTTCCTCGGAGCTTTCCCAGTGTATACCACCTCCTCTACGTAGGGTACGTAGTACCCGCCTTGCAACACTATACCACCTCCTCTACGTAGGGTACGTAGTACCCGCCTTGCAACACAATCCCACCCCTACTCTGTGCAACTCTCCAACCCAAGAGTGAAACGCTATTCTCAGACTTTCTTCTACTCAACTGCCGAGCTCTGGAACTCTCTCCCAGAATCAGTCTTTCCCTCTTCCTATGACTTAAATTGCTTCAAACTCTGTGTGTCCGGACATTTTAGCTCGAACGTCCCTTGATTTCGGCCCTGTCACTCTTTGAAATCTGGGGGAGGCACTCGCTGCAGGCAGTTATGCCTTCTGTCTCCCTCATTCACATAGAAGAAAAAAAAAAAAAAATTGGGCGGGGGTTCCGGTTGCAAGGATAAACACTCGTCCACAAGATCATCAATGCCCACACATTTTCCGTTCTGAATCAAAATATTGTACGGGTTTCTAATGCCATATCGCATAGGCCAAATCTGGAATTATACAGTGTGTCAAACTAGAGTAATTTTGTTTAACCCTCGTGGCCCGGGCTGGTCCTCCAAAGGACGGAGGTCGTATCCGGGCGATCTGGCCAAAAAACGTCTAGGCCTAGGCTACCGTATTTTTTTTTTATTTTAACTGCTAGAAATTTCCCATGCATCTATAAACGTAGTGCGGTTTTCAATCTGTAGACTGGCGTTGAGTAGAGCGCTGTAAGTCAACTGGTTCAGTTGTGATGACGATTTCAGTAGAGCAAATTTTGCCGCGATGTTAACAATATCGGAGCTTTTCAGACACTAATTTCGTCTTACGTCACAACAATAACATTGATCCGACGTCTCCTTCTTGTTTTCGGAGGTGCGGTGACACAACGATCGGCTTTGTTTACATGCGTCGGACGCACGGCGTTCAGACCAAGCTGAATAGGCTTGAAAGCTTACTGCCTATTATAAGGACACCCGGGCTCCTGCCCTTCTTTCGCGGTGTCATTTTAAAAGGACACCCGGGCTGGAAGGGTTAAAGACTTGAATGAAAATTAGATGGAATACAAGAAAATTACCAGAAAATAGCACTATTTTGGCCATTTCATCAGATCAAAAGTAGTCGATTCCGAATCAATAAGGGAGTTTGAAAGTAATCTTGATAAAGCATGGGGAAGACAAGATTTGAAGTTTGATTATAAAACAAAAATACAGAATAGTAAAAATGTTGCGTCTGCTACCGCCGCCGCCAACACCGTGAACGACCGCAGCAGTGCAAGTACTGGTACTGAGCTGGATACACAGGCATAGTTTGCCTTTTTCCAGAGGATCTACTGTAAGAAACTGTAAGAAAAGACAAAATTTGAACTATAAACCACAATATTATCTTTGCATAGACAATAAAGACTAAAAAGAAAGGACTCGGCTTTCGTTTGACACCTTGCTGGAATAGCCTAGTTTTAAAAGCAAAAATGAGGAAAGGCCCGAGCAAATACGCAGTTCAACGTTAGGGCAGGGGGTTAGGAATCCTCCTCCCCTTGTAAAATTTATCTACTAGAAGAGACAGAGAAAGGAGCGAGGGAACGCTGCACGCAAAAGTGCTCCCGGACCCAAAGAATTGAAACTTTAAATGTGATTTAAGTTCGGGCTCTGTCTCGAGTCGACCATCCCCAGCTATGGGGTACAGTAAACTTCCGTTAATCCGAAGGGCAGCGGACCGGCCCTCGTTCGGATTAGTGGATTTTTCGGATTATCGGACTTTACCCCTATGAACCTGTGTATTAATGGCCTGACAAAAACATTGAGGCATTAGGCCACCCAAATGACACACACATATCATATGTTCATGAAATCACTTCAAAAGTTTACCATTGTCATAGTAGCCTATTACCTACTTCAAAACATTCAGATTAATGGTCAAAGGAATCTGCTGATATAAACGTAAACACCTTCTTCTTCTTCTTATTGTCACATGTCCGCATCGTCTACTAGCGAGTTTGTCTTGCTCTTGAAGATCAGATCAGATGTGGTTCGGGAAGTAATGCCTTAACAACGGCACTTCCCTGAGAGGTTCTTGTAATTTTCCTTTTGTGACGTGCTTTGTTATATTATATTGTATTGAAAGCACCCTTGTCTTGTTGTCTTGAAAGCACCCTTGGGACGCTCCGATCACTGAACTATAAATAGTAGCGTATCGGAACGTCCAAAGGTGCGTTTTCAAGCTCAAGATTGAATGCGCTTGCAGAAAATGCGGTGCAAGCCAGTAGCGCATCGGAGCGTCCCAAGGATGCGTTCAAGAGCAAAACAAGCTCTCTAGCAGATGATGTGTTGTTTACGTTTATATCAGTAGCTTCCTTTGACCATTAATCTGAATGTTTTGAAGTAGGTAATAGGCTACAATGACAATGGTAAACTTTTAAAGTGAATTCATGAACATATGATATGTGTGTGCTCCATTATGTGTCATTTGAGTGGACTAATGCCTCAAAAAGGGGACTTTGGGACTTCTTGAAATTTGGACCATCGGGTGAATTCGGATTTGGCCTCAAATTGAAAAATTCGGACTATTGGGAGATTCGAATCATCGGTCGTCGGATTAAAGGACTTTTACTGTATATTCTTACAGTTTCTTACAGTAGATCCTCTGGAAAAAGGCAAAATAGGCCTGTGTATCTAGCTCAGTACCAGTACTTGCACTGCTGCGGTCGTTCACGATGTTGGCGGCGGCGGTAGCAGACGCAACATTTTTACTATTCTGTATTTTTGTTTTATAATCAAACTTCAATTCTTGTCTTCCCCATGCTTTATCAAGATTACTTTCAAACTCCCTTATTGATTCGGAATCGACTACATACTGGGGCAGTGCGTTCCACTCATTTACCACTCCATCACAAAATGAGTTCTTTGTCTTCTCAAGCCTATTTCTTTCTTTGTAAATTTTCTTAGAGTGTCCTCTCGTTCTTGTTCCCTCCCGCATCAAGAAGATACCCAGTACCTTCACACACATCCTCATCATACTTTCCTGACACTATCTTAAAAGTCTCTATCATATCCCCTCTCTTTCTCCTATATGCCAGTGTCGGAAGCCCCAGTGTCCTCAACCTCTGCTCATAGCCCGCGTTCTTCAATGTTGGTACCAGCTTGCTAGCTCTCCTCTGCACTTTCTCCACTGCTTCTATATCCTTTACCATATATGGAGCCCACACCTGGTTATGCCTGAGTTATATGCCTGAGTTTATACATACATACTGTTGGCCTTGGGATAGAGTTTGGTAAAATTCTTGCGATGGCGAAATGGACAAAAACATATATGGTAAAGGATATAGAAGCAGTGGAGAAAGTGCAGAGGAGAGCTAGCAAGCTGGTACCAACGTTGAAGAACGCGGGCTATGAGCAGAGGTTGAGGACACTGGGGCTTCCGACACTGGCATATAGGAGAGACTTTTAAGATATTGTCAGGAAAGTACGATGAGGATGTGTGTGAAGGTATCTTCTTGATGCGGGAGGGAACAAGACCAAGAGGACACTCTAAGAAAATTTACAAAGAAAGAAATAGGCTTGAGAAGGCAAAGAACTCATTTTGTGATAAGAGTGGTAAATGAGTGGAACGCACTGCCCCAGTATGTAGTCGATTCCGAATCAATAAGGGAGTTTGAAAGTAATCTTGATAAAGCATGGGGAAGACAAGATTTGAAGTTTGATTATAAAACAAAAATACAGAATAGTAAAAATGTTGCGTCTGCTACCGCCGCCGCCAAGTTGAAGTTGGCCAACACCGTGAACGACCGCAGCAGTGCAAGTACTGGTACTGAGCTGGATACACAGGCATAGTTTGCCTTTTTCCAGAGGATCTACTGTAAGAAACTGTAAGATAAACAAACACGGGTACATTTCTAGTTTTACACCGGGGACGATTTATACAAGTATTTTATATTTACTGTCCTTGTTTTGTTTTTTTTGTTTTTTGTTTTTTTAGGTGTTATTTCACGAGCCCCGTCGGAAATTGCAAAAAAATATTATCCAACAATCTTAAAACACCAATGCAACACAAAATATTTGCACGCTCGTGATTACGTTCCTGGCTATTTTGACTGCTGTGGGATACAATAATAGGTTGAGGAGGCCCTCACCTCCCACAGGACTTATTGTCATCATCATATTATATTGCCAGCAGGGGGCAAATAACAGAAAAAAAAACAACGAAACTACGACCTATGTAATCATGACGACCGTACGCCCGGATACTACAGTACAGTACTGTATTTACCTAATTGTAGTTTACAGGAGTTGAGCTAAGCTCGTGTTGTCCCGTCTCTCAGTCTACTTTCATCCAATATTTTCTTGAAAATATGGATGTTCCTTGCCCCTACCACCTCCTCCTCCAGCCCATTCCATTTGTCAATACATCTATAGGGGAAGCTAAACTTCCTGATATCGTTCTTGCAGGTAGGTCTTTTTACTTTGTAGCTGTGGCCTCTAGTTATTCCTGTATCCATAATTAATATATCCTCCCTATCCAGCCTTCGGGTGCATTTGTACATCATTATCATGTCTCCCCTCTCTCTCTCCTCTCTTTTAGACTCGGTAGATTTAATTTGTCTAGCCTCCCTTCATATGGCAGTTCTCTGAGACTTGGAACCAATCTAGTAACTGCTCTCTGGATTCTTTCTAACTTGTGAATATGCTTCTTTAGATGCGGGGACCACACCACTGCTGCATACTCCAATCTTGGTCTAATCATACTTTTTATAATTTTCGCTACCATGGTCTCATCCAAGTAGTTCAGAGCAACTTTCATATTCCCGGCCATTGCATACATTCCGCTAAAGAGCTTGTTAATATGTTTCTCTGGCGACAAGTTATCTTGTATAATCAACCCTAAACCCTTTTCTTTGTCGGCCTTGCTAATTATATTATCTCCCATCCTGTACTCCCAATTTGGTCTATTCACACTTCCCATATTTAACACATGGCATTTACTTATATTAAATTTCATTTTCCACTTGGTGCTCCATTCGTATCATCATCATCATCATCATCTCCGACGCCTTGTTTCCCCCTGGGAAACCCCCACTAGAGGATGGCCATAACAGAAATGTCTCCAAGCTACTTTGTCAAGACATGCCTCCCTTGCCCGTGCCACAATGCCCCTTCCACTACGTGGAAGTTTTTCTTCAATATATTTTTCCACTTTTTTTTCCCATACCATGGTGGTCTTCCACTACTAGTGGTTCCACTCACCTGACTCCCATATAACTTTCTTGGCATTCTGTCTTCATCCATTCTCTGAACATGACCATACCACCTCAAAGTACTTCTCTTTATCCACTCAACCACACCACAATCAATGCCCAAAGCCTGCTCTTCCATTCCAAAGGACTCGTACACTTCCCTATTACTTGGCCCATCTAGCCTATTCATGCCAGCTGCCATTCTGAAAAAGCTCATATCCACAGCTCTCAGTTTGAAGAGGTCCTCGTCACTTGCCGTCCATGTCTCGCTTCCATACGAGAGTGTTGGGAGCAGCACACTGTTCCTCAGTGACTTTTTGACTTCCTGGCTAACCATTCTTCCTTTGAGAATACTATCAAGTTCTCCAATCACTTTTCTCCCTTGAATTTTTCTTTCTTTTATCTCACTCTCCATTTTACCATATTTGCATAGTACAGCTCCCAAATACTTGAAACTTTCAACCTCTTCTAGTACTGTACTTCATTTTTAAATTTTATTTTACCACTTTTCTTGTTCTTTCTTGATTCTATATTTGTCCTTAAAATCTATGGTTTCATGCATTCTTCTCTCAAACACCATTACCTTACATTGACCTTTAACTTTCTCTTTTCACATACCCTGTCAAAGTCAGTGACCACTCTCTGAAGTTCTTCAGCATTTTCCGCCAACAGGACTGCATCGTCCGTATATAGGCATGTTAAAATCTTCCATGTTCTTCCCTCTGATTCCAGTCTAGCTCCCACACCCATTCATACAGCCCTACATTCCCTAATTCGTATATTTGATCTAAATCCCCTTGCAGCTCCTCACTACTTTTATTTGTTATTTGTCTCATAATTTTTACGTCTTCTGCAAACATTGACATGTAGGAGTTTATGCCTATCGGCAGGTCATTCACATACATAAGGAACATGAGGTGCCAACACAGATCCCTGCGGCACACCACTCTCAACTTTCCGCCACGATGAGTAAGTTCCTCTAATGTTGGTCCTCATTTCCCTATCTGTTAAATAGCTCTCCATCCATTTCAGCAAACTCCCCCTGACACATCCTAGCGTCTCAAGCTTAGATAACAATCTCTTATGTGGTACCTTATCGAATGCTTTGGAAAGGTCTAAGTAGACGCAGTCCACCCATCCGCCTCTCTTGGAGTACATCTATCACCCTACTGTAATAACATAGCAAACTGGTAACACAAGATGTCCCTTCTCTGAATCCAAATTGTTTTGGGGTTATTATCTTCTTTCTCTCCAATATTTTCATCCATCTCTTCCTAATTAGCTTTTCACAAATCTTGCATACAATACTAGTAAGTGAAACTGGTCTATAGTTTAAAGGGTCCTCAGGGTTTCCATTCTTGTATATCAGAATGATATTAGCTCTTTTCCATTCAACAGGAACCTGTCCTGTATCTAAGGCAGCTTGAATTATGTCCCTCACTGGCTTCACTAATTGCTCTGCACACTCCTTTAAAACCCAGGCAGACACTTCATCCGGTCCCATAGCTTTCCTTACTTCAAGTCCTCTCATCGCAGATAACAACTCATCTCTAGTTATTTCAATCTTACTAAGACCACTCTCCAGTACTCCCGCCTGCGGTTCGTCAAAACTTTCCTCTCTAGTAAAAACTGACCCCAATTTGTTATTCATTACCTCGCACATGTCCGATACATTTTCATACGTCCTAGCATCAACTCTTAATTTAGTAATTTGTTTCTTTACCTTTAGGGTCACTTTCACATTTATTTACTATGTTCTTCTCATAGTTCATTTTAACTTGCCTAATTATGTTAACATATCTATTCCTCTCCTGTTTATATTTATTCCGATTACTCTCAGTGTTCCTTCTTCTTAATCTAGCCCAAGTTGCATCACGCCTACCCAAAGCTCTTTTGCATTTTAAATTAAACCATTCTTTCTGTTTAGTAAAATTTCCAGTTTTATATCTTGGGACAAACAGATTGGTTCCTTCTCTATAAATTTCGAGGAATCTACTATATTTACCTTGTACATCTTGTTCCTTCAAAATAAGATCCCAATCTATCTATCTATCTATCTATTGCCTGACGCCGTGATCCCCGAAGGGGTGGCCACGAACGAACCGCCCCCATGCACCTCTGTCCCCAGTCAGTCGACGCCCCTCCCCCCAACCAGCACCGCCCTCGTTCATGTACTTCCTCACTCCATCCTTCCACCTCATATTCGGTCTACCTCTCCCTCTCTGTCCCTCCACCTCGCTCTCGTACACCCTCTTAGTCATTCTCTCGCTTTCCATACGTTCCATATGGCCGAACCATCTCAAGTTGTTCCTTTTCACTTTCCAGCACATCTACCTCCACACCACACCTCCTTCTTACTTCCCAATCTACTCCCTCTAAATATCTGTTCAAGGATACATAATTAGCTTTACTATAATTTAATCTGTCATTTATATAGCTATTGTCTAATCTATTGGCATTACTCGAGGTCAACTTCCATTTTAGTAATAGATGATCACTTTTGCCTACAGGAAATAGGCTAGATAGTTTATACCACTAATTTCGTAACTGTACAACCTTCCCCATTTTTTTTTTAGTGATTTAGGGAGTACCGGTACTGTATATAAAGTATATTATAATGAATTACCGACGGTTTGGACATACTGTACAGTATATGCCAATGAAATACCGGTACATGATATAACTACTACTGTACATAATCCTAAATAATAGATCATAACTTCGACCCGGTGTAAAAGGAGAATAATACCCAAACACGTAACTCACCCACATCCTCCGACGACAATATTGTCTGATTGTCATTAACCTCCATTAGCCCAACCTGACAACCTGACCTAACTGGGGCCAGACCCCTATCTATCTATCTATTACCTGATGCCGTGATCCCAGCAGGGGTGGCCACGAATGAAACACCCCCAATCACCTCTGTCCCCAGTCAATCGACGCCCCTCCTCCCAACCAGCACCGCCTTCACTCATATACTTCTTCACTCCATCCTTCCACCTCTCTCTCGGTTTACATCTCCCTCTCTGTACTTCCACCTCACTCTCGTACACCCTCTTAGTAATTCTCTCGCTACCCATACGTTCCATAAGGCCGAACCATCTCGAGGTGTTCCTTTTCACACTTTCCAGCACATCGACATCCACACCACACCTCTCTCATACTTCCTCATTCGTCTGGCTATCCCTCCATGTAACTCTGCACGCACTTCTCAAGTACCGGTAACTCATTTCCACCCCTCATGGTTTGAGTCTCTTCACAAACGTATATGCTTCGCTACCGTAAGTCAATGTCGGGAATACCACACTGTCATCCAAGGACTTCTTTACTTCCATGCTGACCACCCTACTTCTTGTTACTGCTTTCGGCGTTCCTACAACCCTCTACCGCACTTCCTCATCCATACAGTACTCCCATACTTACTCAACAGTGTCAACACACTGCCCAAATACTTAAATGAGCTGACATTCTCCATAACGTGACCATTCAACCTCCCCTCACACGCGCCTCCCTGATACTACTTTCCTTAACGCGGTTGGGGGGCTTCGGGGCCGGCGACTGGAGCTTGATGGGGGATGGTTGTGGTACTTACCCTTCCTATCTCCCCTCAAGCTTTCGTCCTCAGCTCGACTAATTTTGAGTAGTTTTTCATTCCTCATTCTATGATTTTCCCCTTCTATTCTTATTCTCTCCCGTTTGGCTGTCCTCGGGCAGCCTATATCTCATGTCTCCTTGGCCTGATTTGTCTCTTCGGTTGCTGATCTGGCCGGACTGACTTTGATTCCCTTCGGTAATGCATTTTTTGCTTCTCGATGTGATTTTTTCTACCTTCGACCTGATGTTTCATCCTTCGGCCCTGCCCTATGAGAGCTCTGATGTGGAGCTCATGTGGTCCGGCTGAACTGGTGAAATGGCAAGAAATGTCTGCGTGTCTTCACCTTCCTCGATTTGTTCCCCTACTGCCCTTCCCGTTCTATCTTGACTCGTTTAGTTATACTGTATATCTCGATCGAATCCTTCGGGCCAGCCCTATGAGAGTTCTTTTGTAGAGCTCAGTGGTCTGGTTAAACTAATATTAAAAAAACAAAATCACCTCACACGCTGTGGCTGCACCCCTTTCAAAGACCCTGCTGCTCTTAAAAAATATGTAGGAGACATCAAATTACTAGCAAGCACTGCAGGACTCAGGAGAGTGAAAAACATCTCCGAGATCACGCATCATAACATTATAAAACGGAGGTTTTGAGGAAAAGCTCTTCTGAAAGATCGTCAAGTGAATGTTCACAATACTGTACTGGAATACCATACCCTATACAATAAACCTTCGCTATCTCGGACTAATTGGGGGGAGACCACTTCCGAGAAGCCCAATTTTCCGAGATGTCCGAAGTCCGACTTAGACATATCCGACTTAAGAGAGGGAAAATTCCAAATTAGAAGAGGCAAGTCTGCGTCACCAGAGAAAATTAAGATTTTTTTTTTTTAACATGTGAAATTCATCATATTAATGACAAATACTAACATTATGTTTTCAGGGACAGTACATTACATAGTAATTAATATTAACACAATAATTAAAAGGCACAGGCTTCAATTCATCCTAATATCACTTAAAACCGAGTGAGAGAACATTGTAATCCGGACACAAATCCCGTCCAACTCGGAAATTGCCGAGATATTTACCTAATTGTAGTTTACAGGAGTTGAGCTAAGCTCGTGTTGTCCCGTCTCTCAGTCTACTTTTTATCCAATTTTTTCTAGAAAATATGGATATTCCTTGCCCCTACCACCTCCTCCTCCAGCCCATTCCATTTGTCAATACATCTATAGGGGAAGCTAAACTTCCTGATATCGTTCTTGCAGGTAGGTCTTTTTACTTTGTAGCTGTGACCTCTAGTTATTCCTGTATCCATAATTAATATATCCTCCCTATCCAGCCTTCGGGTGCATTTGTACATCATTATCATGTCTCCCCCCTCTTTCTCCTCTCTTTTAGACTCGGTAGATTTAATTTGTCTAGCCTTCCTTCATATGGCAGTTCTCTGAGACTTGGAACCAATCTAGTAACTGCTCTCTGGATTCTTTCTAACTTGTGAATATGCTTCTTTAGATGCGGGGACCACACCACTGCTGCATACTCCAATCTTGGTCTAATCATACTCTTCATAATTTTCGCTACCATGGTCTCATCCAAGTAGTTCAGAGCAACTTTCATATTCCCGGCCATTGCATACATTCCGCTAAAGAGCTTGTTAATATGTTTCTCTGGCGACAAATTATCTTGTATAATCAACCCTAAATCCTTTTTTTTTTCGGCCTTGCTAATTATATTATCTCCCATCCTGTACTCCCAATTTGGTCTATTCACACTTCTTCCCATATTTAACACATGGCATTTACTTATATTAAATTTCATTTTCCACTTGGTGCTCCATTCGTATATTTTATCTAAATCCCCTTGCAGCTCCTCACAACTACTTTTATTTGTTATTTGTCTCATAATTTTTACGTCATCTGCAAACATTGACATGTAGGAGTTTATGCCTATCGGCAGGTCATTCACATACATAAGGAACATGAGAGGTGCCAACACAGATCCCTGCGGCACACCACTCTCAACTTTCCGCCACGATGAGTAAGTTCCTCTAATGTTGGTCCTCATTTCCCTATCTGTTAAATAGCTCTCCATCCATTTCAGCAAACTCCCCCTGACACATCCTAGCGTCTCAAGCTTAGATAACAATCTCTTATGTGGTACCTTATCGAATGCTTTGGAAAGGTCTAAGTAGACGCAGTCCACCCATCCGCCTCTCTCTTGGAGTACATCTATCACCCTACTGTAATAACATAGCAAACTGGTAACACAAGATGTCCCTTCTCTGAATCCAAATTGCTTTGGGGTTATTATCTTCTTTCTCTCCAACATTTTCATCCATCTCTTCCTAATTAGCTTTTCACAAATCTTGCATACAATACTAGTAAGTGAAACTGGTCTATAGTTTAGAGGGTCCTCAGGGTTTCCATTCTTGTATATCGGATTGATATTAGCTCTTTTCCATTCAACAGGAACCTGTCCTTTATCTAAGGAAGCTTGAATTATGTCCCTCACTGGCTCCACTAATTGCTCTGCACACTCCTTTAAAACCCAGGCAGACACTTCATCCGGTCCCATAGCTTTCCTTACTTCAAGTCCTCTCATCGCAGATAACAGCTCATCTCTAGTTATTTCAATCTTACTAAGACCACTCTCCAGTACTCCCGCCTGTGGTTCGTCAAAACCTTCCTCTCTAGTAAAAACTGACCCCAATTTGTTATTCATTACCTCGCACATTACATTTTCATACGTCCTAGCATCAACTCTTAATTTAGTAATTTGTTTCTTTACCTTCAACTTACTGTTTATATATTTATAAAATAATCTAGGATCACTTTCACATTTATTTACTATGTTCTTCTCATAGTTCATTTTAACTTGCCTAATTATGTTAACATATCTATTCCTCTCCTGTTTATATTTATTCCGATTACTCTCAGTGAGTAATCAGTGAGTATACAGGGACGGTAAAAATTTACCTATGGTCCCGTTAAAATATCCTCAAGTAACCTATTAAAAACTGTTCAGGGGACTGGTTAGAACTTGTAGGATGTGTAATTCTATTTATCTATCTATATGCTCAGGCCCAATCCCCATTTTGGGGGTAGCCGTAATGTAGGGGATGTTTAATTGAATGTCGGAAATCAGTATTTACTGAGAAATAAGTCTTTAAATGCGCTATGTTTTACGGGAGGGTCTGTACGCCGCCACATACCCACTGCCCAAAATGTACAAATATTATATTTGATTAGATTAACCTAACCTAACCTACCTAGGCCTAGGCTATAATGCAGTGACTAATATTGGTATATATTAAGCAAACCACCCACCAATTTTCATGACAATTTTGAAATGCATGTTGGAATCCCTATAAACTGTACTTCATTTTTATGTAAATTTGATAATTTGGAAAAATCGATTAAGGGAGAAAATTAACATTGAAAATGATGTGTAAAAAGTCTCCCATAAACGGCAGCCCGCTATGTTATTGTAGTTTGCGGCCTAATTGTGTCTGTTAATTCACTTTCTCCTTAATTGGACCCCCTATGAAGTACAACAGATTATGATGACATAAGTGACGGGTGTTTAGAGGGGGCAGAGCTCCCCCTTCAACATATTACGTGTCTCACAGTAACTTCTATTATATAAACATCCCAAGAATTTTCACAGATATTTTAAATTTCATTTAGGATGTAATATAACCTATACTCCATGTTAAAATAAGTGTCAACCCTCGAAAAATTCTATTAAGGGAGATACAGAACCTAGAACCTGTAACGATATTTGTCCAGGGTTCCCCTCCCCATAGACGGCACACAACACGACTCTGCGGACCTCTTTCTCCCTGCCTTTCAGTCTAATTAACACTAGGAATTTACCTAATTTTCTATCCAATGTACTATCCAACCAGCGGGGGTGTGGGGGCGGCAGCCCCAACCCATAATACTAGGTTAGGTTAGGTAAGGTTGGTAGGTTAGGCTAAAATCTTTAATGTTGCTTAATTGTTGGATAATGGATAATGAGTTTACTGGGTAAGTTCATTTTCTATCCCATGTAGGATAGGCTATCATCCAACAACTTTTGCCAAAACTTTACTTTTTTTTTCTTTCATTGTGGGGGTTTCTTAAGTTGAAAAACAAGAAAACCTGAGCCAACTTTTGTTTTGCCACTTTCTGACTTTTATGAAGCTGAAAAATCTTAAAATCCCAGCCAACTTTTGCCAAAACTTGGCTAATTTTTTTTCATTTTTGGGGTTTCGTTGAAAAACAAGAAAACCCGAGCCAACTTCTTTTTTGCACTTGCTGTCTTTTATGCAGCTGAAAAATCTTAAAATCCGAGCCAACATTTGCCAAAACTTGGCTCGGGTTTTTTCATTTTGGGGTTTTCTCAAGTTGAAAAACAACAAAACCCGAGCCAATTTTCATCATAAAAGCCATTATATCGCCTTTTTATGTCTTTAACCCCACATTTCCCACACCAAGCGGCTCGCTTGGTGTAGTGACTAGCGTCTCGGACTTCCACCCAGAAGGCCCGGGTTCGCGCCCACGCTCGGCGCATTAAAGATTTTTCACAAGCACTGAGTCGTTACCATGCCTCATGAGCAAAGGGATGGGGTAGTAGTACAGGACCCCAATGGAAATACGCCTAATCGGCCTTATTGAGCTATCCTTAGCTAGCTTAGCATGCGCTAGCTTTAAGAACTATTATTATTATTATTATTATTATCTTCATAGCCCTCCCCACTATCGGGCGCCGTGTCTTAAGATCGTTGGATAAAGGGGAAAACGATTTTTGTGGAGGTTGAAACTAATGTCAATCACTATATATTGATGCAAATAAACTAAAACTAAACAAAAAATAATGAAAATAATTGGTGGGTGGTTTCCTTAATATTTTCTCTAATATTCTAAGACAAAGCTAGGCGAACATAATTCTAGGAAAAACTCAATTTTTCTGTCACCAATTTTCCCATTTTTTTTTTTTTATTTTTCCCTGTTAGTTTTCATCAATATATAGTGTTTGGAAATAATTACAACCCTCGGAGAAACCGTTTTCCCTATTATACAACGATCTTAAGACACGCCGCCCGATAGTGGGGAGGGCTATGAAGTTCAGGGAAAATGAGGGGTTAAAAGCGTAACTAAAGACATTAGCCTAACCTAACAACCTTACCTAACCTATCCTAGTATTATGGGTGGGGGCTGCTGCCCCCACACCCCCGCTGATTGGGTAACAGTGCAAAAAACACAGTATTATGGGACATACCCTACTCCGCCACCGAGTGGCAGTGGGAGGGCCGAGAGTTTCACAACAATAACATGGACGCAGTGTTGCCATATTCTAAATGCAGAATTATCGTATTGTGACCACAAAATTATGGAATTTGCACCAAAATTATTGTACACACTAATATATATATATATATATATATATATATATATATATATATATATATATATATATATATATATATATATGGGCAATATACAGGAGACGCAACAATATAGGTAGCAAATGTTTGTTCTTGATTTTTGTTTTAACCTAACCAAAAAACCTAACCTAACCTAACCTAAATGTATTTGGGGGCTATTAGGTTAGGTTAGGTTAGGTTAGGTTAACCCTCTCACCACGGAAGGCCTCTTGAACGCCCATAAAAAAGCATATAACAGCTGCCCGGAAGGCCTCTTGAACGCCCAGTGGTTGAAAGCCTGTGAGCTTCGTGTGCGAGGCGTCGGTCCGACGCATGTAAACAACAGCCGGCTGGACCGACGCCCCGCATCTCCGGCCACAAGAAGGAGAGCGTCGCTTGTTCGTGTGTGCCTGTATGTTGTTGTTAAGTATCGAAAAGTGGTGTAAAGTGGCTGTTTTGGCCATAAAGTTATCTCCAATGAAATCATCATCACAGCTCAACCAGTTGACTTAGAGAGCTCTACTTAATGCCATTCTACAGGTAAATAACACAGCTACGCTTGGGGATGCGCGGGAATGCGGGAAGCAGTCTGATTAACGAATATACGGTAGCCTAGCCTAGACGTTTTTCGGCCAAAACACCCGGGTTTCGAGGAATATATATATAATACATAGCCGGGGCTGGAGGGTTAATGACCAACAAAAAAAATCCCAAGAAAACAAATTAAAAATCCCAAGATTTAGTTTTTTTGCCCCCGGGGATAAAAAGTACAGTATATAGAAATGAAGCATATGATGATAGGAACCCAAAACTACCATACAAATGTGCTACCTATATTGTTGCATCTCCTGTATATTAACCATATATATATATACAGGTATAATAGGGAATGTTTGTTCTAAATGGCGTGTGTACGAATCGGTGCCGTCTATAGGAAGGAATTGGTTATATTCAACGACACTAGTGCAGCGTTACGAGAAACAATTTATTAGGGAAAATAGACACCAATAGATTCGCCATATTTTTCTCCATATAGTCCGCATGGAGGATTTTCGTTATCAACAAATTGAAAAATACCCACTTCACAGACAAAATACACCAAAATATCTAGGCCCAAGTCAAAGTGGGGGTGTGGGGGCGGCAGCCCCCTCCTATATTATTAGGATTGGTTAGGTAAGGTTGTTAGGTTAGGCTAATGTCCTGTTAAAGGGGTATAGGCTATCCTAGCGTTTACTAGCCTATACCCGGTCAGAGGTAAGAAGAAGAGTCCTGCAGTAGTCTCCTTGGCTTGAATGCTACCCTAATTTTAATATGATGCTTAGCCTAGAGCATATAGATTCCATATCTGTCTTCAAATAGGCTATGTCAAAATAATTGGTGACAAATAAATGGAGTTAGGCTATACTGAATTCTATCCCATACGTGACCAGGTGACCTAAAATAATATTGTCCCTCATTCCCGTAGCATTCGTTCAGTGGGGGCCCTGGGGGGATGGAAACATACCTACCAGTTCCACGTGTTTAAATGCCGCGCCGTGCCGTGTGTAAATGTCAACAAACAGCATAGCCTAGCTCGAATCATGGCATAAATTGAAATAAATTCCTTAGGAAAACAATAGGCCTAGTAGAGCATCGTATGGAAGATCATAGCACATCATAGAAGAGTTAAGAATAATATAGAACAGTAAATAAATAAGAAAAACCGCAAACACAATGATGACAGGTGTCGTCTGCACCGATGATGACGCCACGCCAAGCATGGGATATTTTCACCTACCTTTTCCCGCTTTGAAGAAGGATGTGGAGTTATTTGACGGTCACACACTGGTCCTGGTATGTCGAAAGTAATCTTGGTAAATCAGCTTCTTTGTAATACCACTAATGGTAAGATTTGTGGGAGTTTTTTGTTCCGCAAGTCGAACACAGCCACTCTTAAACGTAGACAGACGCCAAGAAAGAAAACGGGGAGACTGCTTCTTCTTAGTTTTCAGGACAGACTTTACTACAGTATTCCTAATTTATACAAGTGGCCCATTTATTGTTTTGCTTTCTTGTATAATTTTGCTTAGCCTAATTGTTTATTGTTTATGTACTCACATATTGTATAACACAATACATCATGGCATTCAGCAACTACGTTCCCCAGAGTGTTGGGGCTTGTACAACAGTGATATGTTCCTACGGTAAATTTTCAACATTACTCTACATGTTGGTCATATTTTACACACTATCAGTGTAATTGGTAGTGGTTGAACTGTTTGAGTGAGTGTGTGAATGGGTTCAGAGTCACCATGTGAATAATGGATTGTAGAATTTGTAGCATTATCTTGTCTTGATGGTGTAATGGTTAGTGTGTTTAAGATACGTATGTGGTAACCCAGGTTCAAATCCTGGTAGGATCACATGCTCTTATTAATTTCATTGGGTGATGTTTGGTGTTGGAGTGAAATAAATAAGATTATCTACAGTAATGTAGCCTATTCATTTAATTATCTGCTCACCTCTGCAATGTCGATCTATCTATGTGTTTATATTTCACATGTGATATCATTGTCCCTGCACAATATAAACTCAAAACAAAAAATATAAAAGAACAATTGGGCCACGGACACTGCAGATCCCTATTCCACCACTCAGCTCATCTAATTTATACATGACTATATATATTTGGAGATTGAAATTAGAGTCCGCCAGCACTATGATCTAATTTATATTTTTTTGCCCGAGTTACTGAACCAATTCCAATCATTCTTCCGCCATATGAGTGAGGTAGCTAGGGAAAAAGTGGAGTGATATAGTGCATTAGCTGGTATCACTTCCATTTGCATTGTAAATTACCGGTAACGAGTGGATGCTTCGGACGGGGTGATCTCTATAATGTCTGTCTGTCTTGGTAGTGTAAGGGTTTAGATGTTTATGTTCTGGGTGTGGTGTCCCGAGTTCGAATCCCGGGAGGACCATATGCTTTCATTCATCACACTCTCTACCTCACCATCACCACACTCTCTACCTCACCATCACCACACTCTCTACCTCACCATCACCACTCTTTACCTCACCATCACCACACTCTCTACCTCACCATCACCACACTCTCTACCTCATCACCACACTTTCTCACCATCACCACACACTCTACCCCCCCCCCAACTCTCCACCATCACCACACACACACATACTCTACCTCCCCGCCCCAACACACACACACACACACTCTCTACCTACCCCAACACACACACACACACACTACCTCACACGCAAACAGCCTCTCGTTGCCCGCTCATGACCATTAGCGAAATTCCTGCGTCTCATTCTAAGGTGATCAAAATGCTCCTATTGTAGTCATTCCAGGTACACACACACACATGAAGGTGGACATACCGTATATAGTTTATGTTATATATATATATATATATATATATATATATATATATATATATATACTGTATACTGTATATATTTAGTTTTGACTCGATTCCTGCAGGGACTTATATATATGCCTGTGCGAGCCACTGCCGTGTATTTTGGCAAATTTTCGTTCAATATAACTTGTTCTATATAATATGAACAAATAAAATAAAACTATGTTCATTGAAAGATTTCTGTTTCAATCTCTCCATAAAAGTCTAGCCGACTCTCGTATGTAGGCTACTCTGTGGCCTTCACAGTGTTGTTGTCACTGTCTCAAATTTTGCATCACTGGTTGGCCCCAGGAGCATAATTTCCCACCCAGTTTCGTACTTTTTTGCTCGCTATAACTCTACATACATACATACATACATACATATACATACATAACTCTATGAAATACACAGTTAGGGAAGCAAATAATGTGTTTGAAAGACAGCATGAGTTGTATGTATGTATGAGTTATGGCCTGAAAATTATAATAAACCAAACATGCCTACCTCGTATGTAGTCCTCACAAATACACGTAGAAGTAGATCTGCTTATGCTTGTAGGACAGCTTCCAAAACACCTCTTGCAAGCATACACACCTGGTCACTAGGAAGCCTCATAGCACACTAACTGACTCACAGGAGGGGACTGTAATTATAATGTAAAACTTTAAAAATAAACAAACCAAAACTGGGACGACACAATATAAAGGCAAAAGAACTGATCAAAATTGCTATGTGGAAATAACTCTTTAAATATAGCTAGAATAAAATATAACTCACGTCGCCGGTACTTAAAGGGTTAATACAATACAGCCTTGGGGCTGTTCGGCCAGGCAGCTTGGGGAACCACAACAACAACACAATATAGGATTTACATATATCATATCTCTTCTTCATATATGGTGTTAATTAATGCAATTTTCATAAGATTTTATTAAAATATTTACAATGAGGAAACATGTGCCAAATTATGCAACTTTAAAAAAATAGAAGTTACATGCAACTTTTTGCTATCATGATGTTCACCAAATTGTAAAAATCATAGAACAATTAAGTAAGAAATAAAAAGAAAACAAAAATACAATTTAACTACAGTATACTGTATACCTAATATTTCAATAATTATAGAGTTCTGCCACATACTTTCGTTGAATCGCCCAATCCGAGAACGACAGTGTGTATCTTATGTGTCACCCATCTCTCACTCGATGATACACTTTTTATATATCTTTCCTATTAACCCCTTCAGCATGATGACATAATTTTCACCATATTCTGGTTACCATTAGACAATTTTTTTACTATATAATCAACCTCTAGGACTGAAAGGGGAAAATACTATCTCCTCTGAGTAACATAGGCCCTTCCTAAACTGCATAAAATGGTCTAATTGTAGCCAGAATCAAAGGTAACAATACATCATTGTGCTGAAGGGGTTAAAGCTTAGAGTTAACCCTACCAGTACACCATGACATATTCTTCCTTTTTATTCTGGCTATTAATTAATACTCGGCTTCAGCGACTGAGAAAATAATGGCCCACCAATACTGTATGCAATTAAATCCAGCTGATTGGCTCTTTCCACCGTGTTCAATGTCTCGTTTTGTAATTACTGTACTTTGATACTTGCAAAATAAACAAACCAAAATGGGAACGGCACAATATAACGACAAAAGAACTAATCAAAATCATTATAGTATGTGGAAAAACTATGTAGCAAATTAGAATTTTGAAATAAAAGAACACAAAATGAGAACTCATAGAATGCACATCACTATATGAGTAAGTGAATTTGGGTAAGGTTATAATAATTACGGTCGCACAAGTCAATCAGCTGGAACTACTGCCATAATTATACTGCCTATAGTGGGCTGTAAATACCCTTTAGTCGTTGACACCAAGTACAGTACGGTATAGTGGACGATTATATTCTATTTAGGAAGACATTTTGGGAGTCAAAAGATAAATTGAAATTGACTTTACCCTTTTGTATCATAGAGGGCCTTCCCAAGCTGGGTAAAATAGTCTAATGTTAGTAAAAATACATGAAAAAAAGCATCATAGTACCGACAGGGTTAATATATTTCCTATCACTGTTTGCCTGGTGCTTAATTTTTGCACTTAAATAATACGTCTTTATTAAACATTTGCTATACTAAGTCTGTGCGATATCACGCCTCCAAATCTTAAATAATACGTCTTTATTAAACATTTGCTATAGTAAGTCTGTGCGATATCACGCCTCCCAAATCTTTCTCCTTATAAAATTTGCTATTAACCCCTTCTGTACCGTCGACACCCTTTTTATTTTATTCTGGCTACTTTTAATCAATTTAAGTCAGTTTAAGAAGGGCCTCTAGCAGTGACAAGGCTTCGAAATATCTAAATCAACCCCTTTAACTACCACAGATCCTTCCTAAACTGCACAAAATCGTCTAAATATAGCTAGAATAAAGTATAATAGACATCGCTGGTACTGAAATGGTTAATATTTGCCTCTATTGTATTCACGTTTTATATCATCACTGTTATCAGAGCTTGTCACTTATTAATTATTAGTGTCTTTGCTGTATTGTTCTCAGTTTCAATATACCGTATTAAACGTAATTTTTACCTACAAATAATTTTGATTTTATCTATAACAATCCGTTTAATTCTTATATTGTCCGTGCCGCTATCATTCTTTCAAAAATCCAAGCACAATTTGAATCTTATATTTCTTCTATATGTTTTATCTCTCTATATCAATCCTTTTCACTCATCTTGTCTGTGTAGTATAACTTTCACTGCAAATCTTTCAACACTTCAAACACATTTCCTCATCTATAATTCACTTGGGTCTATTTATAACTTTTAAACACTCGTTATCACTTCCGCCACCGTTATTAGAGTACCGGTATCTATTGCTATAAATTTCTATCAGAGTATTAATTGTTACTCATGATATGTAATTTATAGATGATTTAATTTTCACGCCATTAATACAAAATACCATAGTTTTGACTCGCATCAATAAAACTGTAGAGTACCGGTATATAGTTTCAATAATTATAGCTTTCTTCGTCTTTTGATTTTTGTGTTATAGAATCTTCATCGCCATTAAGGAGAGATATGTAATTTTTCTAGACCCCCTTCTCCCTCATGTTTTAACCCACACGAGGAAGAAGGGGGACTAGAAAAACGGCCCATCCCCCCTTAATCAGTTATATCAGTTATTATCAGTTATTATCAGTTATATCAATTATATCAGTTATTATCAGTTATATCAGTTATTATCAGTTATATCAATCATCACTAAGAACACGGTTTGCACTTTTCACTGAATAATGTTCATCGTTGTAAAAATTAACCATTACAATCTTTACAAACATCATCACCATCGTCACTAAGCATACGGTCTAAATTTTTCACATTAACAAATAAACATAAAACTTTACAATTATCATCATCATCACCTAAAGCGTCATCACTAAACAATCTTGTGTACACTTTTCACATTAACAATTAATTAAAATCCTTACAATAATCACCATCATCATTATCAACATCGTCTGTATCATCACCACCAACAACGTCAACGAAATAAAAACAAAACAACGCTATCGTTAACTCGTGCCCCATTGACTATTAACACTATCGATATACTAACTGTACAGTCGCCTCACAGAGTACTACGGACAAGCGGATAGACAAAAGGGGAAATACAAACATTTAGAAAAATAGCTCAGGTGGAAAGATAGAAAATTGAGAAAGGTAAGCATGTATAGTAGATAGATTTATAGACTGAGATTGATAGAAAAGTACAGTATAGGTAATTATATATCTAGAGAGAGAAATGGAAAGATAGAAATAAGTACATAGAGAGGGAGACAGGTGTATAGAAGGGATCTAGAAGGAATGGCTAGTTTCTCATCAGAGAGAGTGAGAGAGAGACTACTACTCACAACACAATAACATTTTGATCAATACTGCAACGGTAAATCTCGTATCGGCCTATTTTCAAAACCTGACGAGGATCACCGAAAAAAAAACACTTACGACACCGGCTAAAAATTTGTGATATACAGGCAAATTCACATGAGCGCTTTCTCCAGCATCTTTTTATTGACAATTTTTTTTCTGGCAACATAGGTAGCCTACATTCGCAGTTATCAATTCGGATAGATTTTGAAGCCTCACAAATTTAAAGAAACCTCTAAAAGACAAATATTGTGTAAAGAATTGATAAGAAACTTCAATTCAACCTGAGACAGGTTCGAAAATATACATTATACTGTAATGTAAAACTTGCAAAAATATCAGCATTCAATAACCGCAACTACTGTATACATAAATATATTCATATACTGTACGTAATTCAGAGTAGAGTGATCCACATGAAATACGGTTCCAAACAGCTTGGGAACAAAACCCCAACAAAATAATGTGGGACAATTTTGCACATGAATCAGCAAACAGACCGAGGGTAGATTATTTTAGATGACAGAATACTTATCAAATTTTAATTCAGAAACTACCATAACAAAGTTGCCAAACAAAATAGAGGGAAAAAGTACTCGCGTGAATTTACCTCGACACTATGAATTTGAGCTCTAATTAAAAAACTATTTGTAAAGTCTATTCAGTAACCTCTAGTACATGGAAAACACGCATGATACCTGAACGAATCTACTGTATACTGGAACACTGTATGCGCTAACCTCTACCGATTGTACATTGATAACTCCATCGGATTAATATGTGGCATCTTGTCTAAATGCTATGAATGCCTCACATGTACCGTCAACAGCACTAAGAGAGCCACTGGAATATAGTCGCCACCTGTCCTATAAATTGCCAGTACTGTATATATTTATGTTACATTCGGTGGCATGTTGGTTAGCGTATTTGGCTCACAACCGATAGTGGGACCAGGGTTCAGTTCCCGGGGAGGGCGAGATTATTTGGGCAAGTCTCATAACACCTGAAGCCTCTGTTCACCTAGCAGTAAGCTGTTGTAACCTGCATAAATATGCAGCCAGACCTATGAGAGTTCCGTATGGAGCTCAGTGGTCTGGTTAATCTGCTCTACATAACTAACTGGATAATATGCAGTAACCAGCCTAGATAACTCACCTGAGCCCCTCAACTTTCCCTTCATAATTGTTAAGAGGCAGAGGGCCTTAGGTGGGGCTTCGGTGTCCCGGGCATTTCCGCATCCTCCTCAGCTCCTCGCCTGGGAGTGGCTTCGGTCACCTGGGTATTTTTACTGGTAAAGCAGGGAAGGTTCTGTGGGGATGCTCGGTTATGGCCTTGGCCTTCCTTGGGACCTTGGGGCTGTTCGGTCAGACAGGCTGGGGATCAACAACAACTTACCTGAGCTACTCAACCAGAGGTTCCAAAGGGCAATGATATGGAGATGAGCTCCGCAGACAAGTGCAGCCTAGTATAAGCCTCCCAACTTTAATATACTGTCCTCTTTATGTCTATAAGCGACACTACTCGGGATGCATCTACTGGGTTTCATGTCTTCAGTATTATTAGGCTAATAATGATGAGTTTAACCTACTGCGGATTATCAAAGGTTTAGGAATGATCGATGTTGTTGTTCTTGTTGTGAACAGATGCAGCGGATGGATAAGACAATTTTGATTTGCTGCTGCGATTTTTTAGATATTGAGCTGAATTTTGGTATATTTACTACTAAAAGGCCTGCGCCACCCGAGAGCCAAAACAGCATGCCGAACCCTGAGAAACCTACGCCGATGCACATATATAGCATAGTTCTCTTGGTAAACTGATGTGGAGGACTGGTGTCGACTTCAATGTAGTGGTGACTTAAGCATTATTGACGTTTGCTGGCACGATATTATGACATTTCTAAGCACTAATGATGAACTGTGTTAACCTAAGACGTGCGCATGGGGGGTATGAGACGCCACACACCTGTGCGCACGTATTTGAGCTGTTCCCATCACTAACATCGTTATTTTACCATAAATAGCATTAATACTTAAACCTATGCGCCTATTTTAGGTTGATTATAAAGGTATTAACCTGTTACAGCAATAAAACAAGTGGAAACAGCGTTTGGATGGTCAAAATCGGCGATACAGGCCGGGAGTTACATAATTTATGGCTGAGGCAATCTCCCTCCCCTCCACTCTTCCCCAAGTCTGGAGAGAGACTGTCGATCGATACTCTCTCTCTCTTGCACTCGCTTGGTAACAGTGATGACAATGCTGTTTGCAACTCGCTAATGTTAGCACGAAAATAGACCACAGAATAAGGGAATAACAGGGAAAATAGTTGATAACTGAAGGAGGGGGGGGGGGGGGGGGAGTGGAGAAGGAGGGGATGTGGAGGAGTGATATTTGGCAAAAAAAAAAAAAAATGGTTCAAGTTTTTTGGGGGTGTTTTAAATGGATTTTTTTAGGCCCAGGATCTTAAGTCTTCCCGCAGTCGCCCGGGAAAACTCTTAAGAGTCTTCCCGCACTTGCCGGGATAATAGCCAGATACAGACATATATCACTCACACAGATAAATAGTTTCCAGTTAGTTGCTCTTGGCTTGTGTTATGGAAAGCACATATTCTAAATGCCAAATTTAATATAAATCTGGACTTTATAACCACTAGACATCCATTGCTAAACATTACATCCTTGTCTAACTATGGATATAATAATTTTGAATTTGAAAGATATGTATAGATGCCCTCACTTCCAGCTAATACAAAGCTACTTTATATTTTGCTGTATATCTCTAAGGATATGAATAGTTCAAAAACAGACTTCAACAATCCATATGACTGCTTAAAGCTGCATAATTGAGGACCTTAGTAATGCAATGTACTAAACACCTCCTCGGCCGTGACATTTTTTTTACCAAATTTTTTTACACATTTTTCACGAAGGGGGTATTATATAATAGCTTGATGAAGAAATAGACATATTCTACCTTCATCAAGCTTCAAATAATATCCCCAAGACAAGTTTGTAAATTTTTCAGGAAAAAAAAAAATATCACGGCCGAGGTGGCGTTTAGGACATTGCAGTACTATCTATCTATCTATTGCCTGACGCCGCAATCCCCGAAGGGGTGGCCACGAACGAACCGCCCCCATACACCTCTGTCCCCAGTCAGTCGACACCCCTCCTTCCAACCAGCACCGCCTTCATTCATATACTTCCTCGCTCCATCCTTCCACCTCTCCTTCGGTGCACCTCTCCCTCTCTGTCCTTCCACCTCGCTCTCGTACACCCTCTTAGTCAATCTTTCACTTTCCATACGTTCCATATGGCCGAACCATCTCAAGTTGTTCCTTTTCACATTTTCCAGCACATCTACCTCCACACCACACCTCCTTACTTCCTCATTCGTCTGTCTATCCCTCCATGTAACTCCCCACGCACTTCTCAAGTAACTCATTTCCACCGCTCTCACTCTTGCAGTACTAAGGTCCTCAATTGTCTTGCCATTATAGGCCTATACACATAAATAGCTAATGTACCATATTATATAAAAAGTAATCATACTAGCTGAATGTATGGGTCATAGTACCTGAATTATCAACAACAAAGTATAGTCAGAAATACTCAGAATTAAACTATAGGATAACTCTTGCTGCCCTTTGGTGTATACAAGCCTAAAGCAACTTACTGAAAACGTGTCTGAAAAATATCCTTGAGTGATGGTAACAATGAGAACTCTCCCTTCCCAAGTTCACCCAAATTCAAAAGTTCGTCGACAGTCTTTATGAACACAGTCGAGAGAAAAACATGTAAATTTGACGACCCAGGGAACAAAACTAAAGAATAATAGATAATATATTACTAAAAGCAATTTGGGCACAGTCAAGAGTAAGGGTAATTTTATGCGAACATTCTTTCTTTGTCCACACACTTTTATTTTTTCACCCAAAGTACATCATCCAGATGCCAAAATCATCCAAGCCTTCTTGTACGCATCAATAATGTTCTTGTTTTGGATAGTTAATAAACAGTTGAAATGCTTTGGATTCTTTCCAAAACCTCAAGCATGGGGATTATCATATACAGTTCCCGAATTAGTTTTGTAAGAGTTAGCCCGAAAAATAAAACGACCGAACTCTTGAATTTACGTACTGTTTTCGAACCTCTGAATTTGGGTGAACAATGATTGCCACTTACAGGTACGAAAGCTAACTACACGTCTTGTTTACCGTCGTACGATATTATGATGAGCGGCACAGAATGGCTGCCACAGAAAACGATAATTAGACAAGCGAAAGTCATAATTTGTCTTTTATTTTAAATTATTTCTATTCTGGATAATGTTAGAACAATCTTACTCAGCTTTGGCATGACCTATGAGAATCAAGGAGATAATAGATATTTTATACCCCCTTGACTGTTGGAGGTATTTCAAAGTTGACTAAAATCGTCTAATGTTAGCCAGAATTAATTTTAATTGAGTAACTTAGGTACGTGGCTGAATTGATTATCGTTTTCTGTTAGTTTCCAAAAGTATATTCTAGTTGATTCTCCCCTTCCGGTGTGAAGATGCCTTTTATCTATACTATGTACAAATTGAGAATGTAAGAAACAGTGATGCATTGATAAAATATTACATCTTTCATCACACGCACAGGGGCGAAAAATCTGAAATATATTTGTGAACTCATCTGTGTATACTGTATATCAGCAAGAGTGAATTGCCTATGACTTAAGGGGGTATCACAAGAGGGCTTTCATCGTCAATTTTTCTATGGTCAACATATCTGAGAGGTATTGGAAACTACACTGGAGATTGATTAATTGACCACTTGCAAGTTTCGGGTTATATAATAATCTTCTGGTTACTTATATAGCGCCCGTATCTCCTCCTTCGAGGATTCACAAGCGCTTGGCTTTCTTTAATCTACCAGAGACCATTACCCATCCCCCTTGCTCATGGGGAGATGGTAACCGCCGGCTGTATCCCAGAAAAACTTTTCAATCTGAGCGGGGATTGAACGCGAGACCTTCAAGATGGGAATCAGGCACGCTACCAACTGAGCCAGCCGGACGGCTATATGGAAGTTGGAGCTGTATACATTGAGATTTAGCAGAATTATGAACTAAAATTCGGTAGTAGTGCATATATAAAATATAAAATCAATTTCAACAACCTTTCTATTAATCAAAAGCTTATATAATTGTTGTATCTCTGTTGAATGTGTGTACGGCACCAATTTCCTTATAGCTAGAAACTCGCAAGTGATTAAATTAGGTGACAGAAGTATTTTAAAATGTATCCCATAAGCTGTCAGATCAGTGTCGACCTTAAAAGTTGAGGGAAAAAGCGCTTGTGTGATACCAGCATTACCCTTTTACCTCGACAAAAACCAAGCTTACCACTTAAATTACAATACCAGAGGAATACACTTTTATTAAGCCATTTTTTTTATAAATAACCAATTATGAAACTTTAACTTATTTCTTTATAAACTATGAAAGTGATATTAACAAACATATTATGAATATTTGTAATGTATAATGTCATCAATACAGTTTTGCTATTCATTCCATATAAATAATATCAGTTAGGGCCTTCAAGATTGAGGGTATTTTGTCTGTAAAATGTGATCAATACGTAGAAATTAGATGCAAAGGTCCGGGCGGTTTGCTGACCAAGTGGTTAGAGTGTACTGTACATTGGCCCGGCACAGGACGGTCTATAGTGCTGCGGAAAACTAATGGACTCGGCTTTCGTTGGACACCCTGCCTCTACGTCTGTTTCTACCCATCACATGTTTCAGACAAAATTACCCCAAGTGTGAATGGCCCTATTACAAATCCCTAACCTATCTGCTGACTTATTATAAAAGTAAAATATGATAATAAAGTAGACAGAATAATGGTGAATAATATTATGATCAGTAGCCTACAGCACTCCCACACTGAGGCTGCTGGAGCGAAGCGGTGAGGATACAGTGGTGGTAAGCAACTGACTCAGATCACTCTTCCAATCATGTCACAACTTTTAATTAGTCTCGCTACTGCCACATGATTTTATTCAGTTTAGGAAGGGCGTCTCAATTTGTTCACATACTGTACTATTTTGAGGCTCTTTCGCATTGAAATCGGAAACTAGATCGAAGGTAGATTTTGTTAGGTATTGTAGTTTAATTCTAGCTGAACGTATATTTCAAAGCTGTTAGAGTAGAAATTCTCGTAAAAATTGACGGAAAAAATCGCTCGTGTGACATCGCCTCAATTCATCCATCACAGGCTCCAAAGGGTAAATATACAGATGAGTTCTGTGGCAATGTAGAGGCTAACGTATGTCCCCTAACATCATACTAACCATGAACTGACTTCTGTGGATCTTTCATTAAGCTTAACTGGATTCCGAGAGAACCTTCCTTACCTGAATAAAATCCTCTGGTGTTAGCGAGAATAAGATATACAAAAAAGTTGTCATACAATTGAAATGGGTAATCTGTACATGAGCTAAGATGCAGGGAGATCGGAGGTTTATTTTATACATATATTTATATATATACTAGTCACTCCTAAGCGCTAATGTGTGTGCTACTATTATATTTTTTTTGTAAGAATAAGCGTAGTTTTGTGTACATATTGACAAGGTAAATACATGTCTATATACAGTGGTTTGTTCACAAGATGGAGGATCATTATTATGGATATGGTATGTTGGCTGTGTGTGGAGACAGAGAATATTTAACTTTAGTCAATTTGAGTACACGCAACTTTTTAGAATAATTTTGCTATGTACTGTCACATTTAGGAATTAATTCAATCCTGTTTAAGACAAACTAAATAGTTGGCAATGTAGTATTTCTGAAGTCGTCACTGCAGTTAGTCACCACTTCACCTGTAAATCACTTACATATTTTTCTATACAGTACGTTTAAAGTTCGGGACTATCATCCGTGATTACATCTTAGTTGGTACTGATATAGAGCAATTCTTACCTAATCCTTCAGGCCAAGAGTTCTAGCATGAAGATCAAGTGGTCTGGTTAAGCTATTGGTTGCTTCATTTTGCCTTGCTAGATGGCAGCACCTTGTTTATACATGCCACATGTTGCTTGATTAGTGTTACCATACTGTCGTCACAGTATATATTGTATTTCACCTCTTTTAGCCTACCTTATTCTGTCCACCTTCTGAGGCAGATCCAAATAACATTCATTACTTTTTTTCTTCACCACTTATTTTTCTTAGTGGTGATATTTATGGTGGCATTGTGGACAAGTGGCAAAAATTAATACAGTGACAACTTTACCTTTCCTCATATTAATGTTACCCAGATTAAAATCATATAAAGTCAAAGGTAAGGTATGGGGTGTTTGGAAAGTCACTGCACCCGGGAAGATTTTCAACTGGCCCAGTGCTATTTGTATTTATGCTATTTAAGCTATATATACATATATAATTGAAAATTGCAAACAACAGAAATTAAACAAAGCAATGGGTAGGTTAAGTGTGTTTATTTTGTTTGCCATTACTTTTCTTGAAATAGATAGAATAGCATAAAAACAAATACTGTACTGTATAGCACAGGACCAGTTGGTAATCTTGCCGGGTGCACAGTGATTTTCCGAACACCCTGTATAAATGGGAATGATGACATAACGGATGGACATCGCTGACAAGGATGAGCTCGTTCATGGAAGACAGATCCTTTATACCACAGCGACTTGAGGCTATAGAGACAAACGTACTTACTCCACGATGAACACCCATTAACCCCTTCTGTAGCCTACCGGCGACGTCTTTTTAATTTGATTTCAGCTACACCTTTAAAACGATTTTATGAGGCTTACGAAGGATATGTGTTAGCTAAAAGTATTCATTGACATAGTTTGTAGCTTTTTGATTGGTAGACGTCTTTCCTAAGCTGAATGAAATAGTCTAATAGTTGCCAGAACATAATGAAAAGTACATCACCGGTACAGAAGGGGTTAAACACCTCTATATCGACACCTTACAAAAATGGAGAGCAGGGAACATTAATGAAGTTAGTGCAGCATTGGTAGCGATATGATGTTCTTGTAGGTGAGCTTTGATTATATTAACTCTTAGCCCTTGCAATCAGCCCACTCCATATTTTTGTTGCACTCTACCCATCCCCAGATTATTTAACTTAGCTTAGGAAGGACCTCCAGGAATCAAAGGGTTATAGACGACCTCATTTAACCTTAAAACTCTGATAACTCCTTCCTTAGCTGAATAAAATCGTCTGAAGGTGTGTAGAACACACGAAACTGGCACCATCTAATTGCAAGAGTTAAGCCGGTATCACACGAGAGGCTTTATAGTCAACATTCGATGATCAACAATTTTCTGGCAACATTTCTGGAATTTTTGCACTGGTATCGGAAACTAGATTGATGATAGATGAATTTAGGCAACCAAAATATCGAATATATTAACCACATAAGCTGCCAGACCAGTGTTGAGGATAAATGTTGAGTGAAAAAGTGCTCGTGTGATACCGGCTTTAAGATAGGGGAAAGTGTGAAGGGAAGGACGCAGACGCATGATATACAGTAATACATTTGCTGCAGGATTAAGGGGGGATGGGCCCTCCTGGCCCGGGCAGGCTCTCAAAATTACAGTGTGGGCTACCCGGGCGATCTGGCCGAAAAACGTCTAGGCCTAGGCTACCGTATTTTTTTTTAGTTTAACTGCTAGAAATTTCCCACGCATCTATAAATGTAGTGTGGTTTCCAATCTGTAGACTGACGTTGAGTAGAGCTCTCTATGTCAACTGGTTCAGTTGTGATGACGATTTCAGTGGAGAGCACTTGCAGGCGATGTTGTCAATATGACGATCTTTTCACTACTGAAACAACGACATACAGACGTACAATAACAAACGAGTCTTCTCCTTCTTGTTTTCGGAGGTGCGGTGACGTAACGATCGGCTTTGTTTACATGCGTCGGACGCACGGCGTTCAGACCAAGCTGAATAGGCTTTCAAGCTTACAGATTTTAAAATGACACCCGGGCTCCTGCCCTTAGTTCGTGGTGTCATTTTAAAATGACAACCGGGCCAGGAGGGTTAAGGTTTTGAGTAGTAATGCAGCTTTAAATATAGTGTCTTTTAGTCACCAAATTTTCAGAGTTCCAGAGAGAAGGCTCTAGAAAAATATAGGAATGAGTTAGGTCTGTACTCGATGCATCTTATGGGGAGGCAGACCGTTTTTCTGGACCACTTTCTCCCTAATGTTTAGCCCCACTAGTTTTGAGATTATATGACGTTTGGCCCATTAGTTTGGCGATTTTAACACCTTCGCCCCATTTTCTTGTCAATTTTAAGACCTTTCGTGCCATTTAGGTGTCCATTATTTCCTGGCGAGCGATATAGAGCCTGCAATTTTAAGAGGAACCGGCCTATGGCCGAGACATTTTTCTACCGAAAAATGTAAAAAATTATCTTGAATGGGGGTCTAGGGGGTGTTTTTCTAAGCTTGATGGAAGTCTAGGGAGGAAGCTAAAACAAATACATGAATAAATGGAATTAATAGACCAAACAAACGGCCAGCCTCCCCTTAACCCTATTTGGTCCGAGGGAGGGCTTTTTGGACCTCCCGTTTTGCTCCAGTAGTTAGAGATCTAAAGAAGTTTCATCCCATTAGTTTGGCAATTAAAAGAAGCTCCACCCCATTCAGGTGTATTTTTTTCTGATGAGAATAGCGAACCTGTATTCATTAGTTTCATTGATTTAATTAATTAGGTTTATTTGTAAGTTAATTGGTGGGTTGGTGATATGAATTTAGTAGAAATCTTGTACAAATTAAGCTTGAAGGGGGTCTGGGTGGCCATTTCTTAGTTTGAAGGAAGTCTGTGGAGGCATTTTTGTTAGCCTTGGGGGCAAACTAAAATACATTGCTTGAAAATGGCAAAAGCAAGCAAAATCCTCAATAATAATTAAACATATTATAATAACCCACAAAATATCGGACCAGATAGTGTTAACCGGGCGAGATGATGGGCTGGTCTATCAGAGTGAGAACTGAGCGATCTCTGCCATACCCATAGCTTACTCTGACTGTTCCTTTTACTTATATATTTTCTAGATCTCAAGTGACGGCGTCTCTTCCGTGGATTGACCTCCCAATCTACCAAGATTGGAAGCCAAAGCGTCACATTTTTTTCCTTTGCCCCTCAGCTTTCTCTTCATAATTGCTGAGGGGCACAGGGCCCTGGGTGGGGCTTTGGTTTCCCGGGCGTTTCTGTCGCCCTCCTCAGCTCCCCGCCATGGAGTGGCTTCGGTCACCCAGGCTTTATTGTGGTCGGCAGGGAGGGTTCTGTGGGGGCGCTCGGTTATGGCCTTGGCCTTGCTCGGGGCCTTGGGGCTGTTCGGCCAGGCAGCTTGGGAAACAACAACAACAACAACCGGGCGAGATATTTCATGCTATATCAGATTTTTTGTTATAACTTGATTGCAGAATAAAAATAGAACACAAGATGATAATGATAATGCGTTTTTGTACGGTGGTACACCATACCCTGCTTAATATCTGGGCTAGGGTGGGTGCCTTGGTGTATCAGGGACTTCAGTGAACAGCTACCACACACACGACACTGGCTGGCCAGCGACTTGAACCTTCAATCTCACGGTTTGCAGGCGAGTCTACCAACCGATCTGCGGCCTGTGGCACATCTCTGCTTTATAATAACACTTTACTTTCTAGACAAGGTATTCCATTTCCATCACCTTTAAGCCAATTTTCTGAAACTTGATTGCAGAAAATCAAACTACCACATCTCTGCTTTAGTTTTGTTTCCACAATTGACTATGCATTCCAATATTAAAATCAAGTCACGGATCGACATTCAAGATAAGGACATGACAATATCTGGCCTACCTATGACGAAGAGGGTATAGGTAAGTGTGATTCCTGTTGATTGATATTGTGGTTGATATTATGCGGTGGTATTCGGGGGAGTGCTGGAGGGACCTTGGTGACCCTGGTCTCTGGGTCTTCTCCTGGATGACCTAGATGTGTGTGAATTTGTATTTTGTTTTCTGTTGTGTTGTCCCTATTGTGGCTCTGTCTTGAGTCGGCCACCCCTAAAAAAAAAAAAAAAAAAAAAAGGAAAAGTGGGGATTGGGCCTGAGTACTGTATATAGATAGATAAGATAGATTTGATTGATTGTTGATTCTTGCCTTTTGACTTTGTTTGGTTGTAATTTTCAGGCTGTTTTGATTCCGGATGATTCTTGTTTAACCCATTCAATACTATGGCGTAATTTTCGTCTGGCTAGTGCACAATCTTATTCAGCTTTGGAAAGACCTCTAGGATACAGAGGTGTAGGCTACAAAAAATTAAACAATATTTACCTTTTAATGCTCCCACAGATTCTTTTTAAGCTGACTAGAATTGCTGAACAGTAGCCAGAATAAAAGATATAAAAACATCCATTGTTGTTGTTGTTCCTCAAGCTGCCTGGCCGAACAGCCCCAAGGCCCCGAATAAGGCCAAGGCCATAATCGAGCGCCCCCAAAGAACCCTCCCAGCTGACCTCAATAAAGCCTGGGTGACCGAAGCCACTCCATGGCGGGGAGCTAAGGAGGGTGCAGAAACGCCCGGGAAACCAAAGCCCCACCCAGGGCCCTGTGCCCCTCAGCAATTATGAAGAGAAAGTTGAGGGGCAAAGGAAAAATGTGACGCTTTGGCTTCCAATCATGGTAGATTGGGAGTCAATCCACGGAAGAGACGCCGTCACTTGAGATCTAGAAACTTGTAAACTGAAAGTGTTTATGGTTATCAGAATATAATGTGGAAAGGGCGTCATCGTACTGAAATGGTTAACACTAAGTAGCTACAGTAGCCTACTATAGTCAGTTTATTTCAGCTGATGGTGAATTGAACCCCTTAGCAGCTAATTCCTTGATACGTAATGGAAAAATATGAAATTACAGTACCAGTACTGTACTATATTTCTGCACCATATTCACACCCCTAAGAGGAACAGCCGAAAGAAGAAGATTTATGCCAAGTTTCCATAATCAACAGCATATTTCACTACAAAATCTTCGAAGCAGCCGAGTGATCAAGATGGGGACATGGCAATTTACCGCCAGCTGGAAATAACAGAGACGATAATAAAGGTACTTATGGATGCCAGTAAGCTATCATGGCTTTGTTCTGAGGCTCTCTTGGTTTACACGGTTGGTTCCTGATTCTGTAATGCAGATACTTATTGATTACACTTGAGGTTTGATTCTACTTGAGTGGTGATGGGCTGGTCTATCAGAGTGAGAGCTGAGCAATCTCTGCCATACCCATAGCTTACTCTGACTGTTCCTTTTACTTATCTCAAGTGACGGCGTCTTTTCCGTGGATTGCCAACCTAGAGGTTGACTGATTGGGAGCCAAAGCGTCACATTTTTCCTTTGCCCCTTAACTTTTCCTTCATAATTGCTGAGGGGCACAGTGCCTTGGGTGGGGCTTTGGTTTCCCAGGCGTTTCCGCACCCTCCTCAGCTCCCTGCCTTGGAGTGGCTTCGGTCACCCGGGCTTTATTAGTGGTAAGCAGGGAGGGTTTTGTGGGGGCGCTCGTTTATGGCCTTGGCCTTGCTCAGGACCTTGAGGCTGTTAGGCCAGACAGCCTGGGGAACAACAACAACAAACTTAAGTTTGAATTTAACTTGATTTTGAATTCCACTTGAGTTTAGATTCCACTTGAGTTTGAGTTCCACTTGAGGTTGAGTTCCACTTAAGGCTAAAGTTTATTTGAGGTTGGATTCCATTTGAGTTTTGATTCTACTTGAGTTTGAATTCCACTTGAGGTTGAGTTCCACTTGAACTTGAATTCCACTTGCCTGCTGATTGGGGTTAGTTGTTTTGTTGCTCTTGTGTTTGAATTGCGCTCCTGATTCTGCGTGGGTGTTAGCGGATGATGCTAAATTATGGATTCCACTTGGCATTGGATTCCAGTTTCTGCAGGTTCCAAGTGATGCATTCCAGTCTTGCAGTTGATTGAAGGTGGATGAGGATGGGTTTGATTGATTCAGTTGATGTCAATTGCAGTATTAGCAACTCTGATAAATTTGGGGGAATTCTGGTTAACCTTAATATCAATGCAGAGCCCATACGCGACTCGCCACAAACCTGTTGACAAAATATAATTATCTGTATAATGTACTGTATATATGTACAGTACAGTATATATATATAATCATTGCCAAAATGTATATATCAAAGAGGTAAGTTAATAATTAATATAAAAAATAGATGAATTGCCAACATTTATATATAGATATTTTTCTATTACATTTCAGGAATTATCTCTAACAAATGTATATTTGTCTCAGGGAAAAAGTGTTGAGGTAAGATGTAAGTTACTGCCATGTGAAAGTGGACAAGTTAAGATATATGTTGCTACGATAATATAGTTTAATACAGTATATGGAATAAAATGAACAAGTATACTGTATATAGGTTAACCCCTTCTGTACCGGCGACATCTTTTGTCATTATATTCTTGCTATAATTAGGTGCTTATGTGCAGTTTAAGAAGGATCTATGGTGGTAAAATGGGTTAAAGGAGATAGTTCGAAGGCTGTTAAAAGCTGGAGGCCCTTTTTAAACTGAATTAAATCATCTAATAGTAGCCAGAATAAATGTAAAAGACATCTCCGATACAGATGGGGTCAATATATAGATTAACATAAATAGCAATGACTACTGATCAAATGACAAACAAAGCATATTTGTTTCATACAGCACCTGTCACACTTCCATACTAATAATTCACTTTTATCTCCAACTGTAAGCAGATTGAATCCTTTAAAGGGGGGTGGGAAGGGGGATTTCTGGGCCCCTTTCTCCCTCATGTTTAGCCCCATTACTTTTGAAATTTCAAAATGTCTGCCCCTTTAGTTGCAATATGTACTCCTAATTAACCCTCTCACGACCATAGGACGCAGAGGTTGCCAGATTAGCAATAAGAAATAGATTACTCTCACTGTTATAATTACCTCTCCAAAATTAGTTTTCAGCTAACTCAAAGATAACTGCAGAGGTTGAAGTAAACAAACTAAAGGTTTATGGATACCCCTGATGGTAACAAAGGCTTTAAAGTATCCCTAATAGGCTCAAAATTGTGTCAGGATGTGAGAGGGTTAACTCACCTTCGATTGGGCCTTCTTCCCCTGTCAAAGTCTTCTCTTTTATAAATTTTTCCCTTGTCTCTTCTTTCATATATAGCCTTGCATTGAATAAGTAATATAATCTCAATTAACCCACCTTCTATTAGGCCTTCTTCTCCTGTCTAATTCTCCTCTTTATCAGTTTTTCCTTATCTCTTCTTCTATTTATGGTGCTCCTCCTCCTCCATCTCCTCGGTGAAGAGATACGTGCTCCAGTAGGCCATATTGAAGAAGGCAAAGACGATGGGGAAACAAATGCGGGAGATGACGTCGATGCGCTTGCTGCGGGTGGGGAACTTGGAGAGCCAGGTCCGGCAGCAGTTCTGGCGATTGGCCGTGAGGTGGATCTCACATGGGTGGCCCTTGTCCGCGCCCATCCCGCCGTTATGACGAGACATCAGCGGCTTCTGAAGTTCAGGGGGTGTTCAGGAAGGGCACAGGGAAGAGGGAAGGCATTAGTTTATTCTTAAAATATAGAAGATAGGACTACTTCACGAGATATAATTATCTTAAAATCCATTTATTCTTATGCATACTACATACAGTAGTTAGTTTCTGATAATGTTAAGCATATGTTTAATAATTCTATTTAAGAATTTTATTATACAGTACACTTAGATTTGAACTTACGGGTAATCTAGGTCTACTAATCCCAATTCTGACAAATATTTTATTCAGTGTGACATACCAATTGTTACTCTGTTTACTTTCCTTATAGTGTGATAACATCACTAAATAATTAGGACGTTGTGTCTTGTTTGGTATATTTGGACACTGTAGAAAGTGTAGATACAAAAATAGATCATAGATATCAAATTACAGTGCTTTAATTAGGGTTAAGACAATAGCAATGCATTGTCCAAGTTTGAATAGACTAAGCGAGAAGCTCACCCCCTAAATGTGTCATGATCCTTGTCTATTCCCTATTCAGGATAGTGACACATGGAGAGCTGCTATCAGAAGCAGGGAAGGTTATGTAAGGATATGTAAAGCTAAGGTAGGATTGATGGTGTATGATAGTTAGGGTAGGTTTCCTTTAAATATATGAAATGGCAAAAATGGTTGAGTAGACTGATGATAAACCCTGTCTCACTCTCTTGCAACTACAGGATGAGAAAGGTTAGGTACATCCTGGCGATGATAAGTTAAGAGAACAACTATTAATTTGTAAAAAGTTTAGTGGATTGGAAAAACAACTGTGAATTACAGCCGTTTGAAACAACCCCAATTCGTTCATTCTGTATCTACCAAGGGGCAAGTTAGGAAAGGTTATTTTAGGCTAGGGAAGCTATTCAGCAGTTAAGAATTTGATAAAAAAAATTGGGTGGGCTGGGAGTGATTAAGTTAGATTAGTTAAGTTAGTAATCCTTTATTCTAAGTTATAACAAAATCTATGAACCGAGTAAAAAGGGTTGAGTAAACAGAGAATGAACATCGCTCGCTTAACCCTATCAGTGCCGGTGACAACTTTTTCATTACATTTCAACTATATTTAGAACATTTTATGAAGCTTACAGTAGGAAGGATATATATTATTATTATATTTTTTGTTTTAAATATTATTTTAACCAGACAACTGAGCTCCACAAAAGACCTCTCATAGGGCTGGCCCGAAGGATTCGATCAAGATATATAACTAAACGAGTCAAGATAGAGAAGGAAGGGCAGTAGGGGAACAAATCGAGGAAGGTGAAGACACGCAGACATTTCTCACCATTTCACCAGTTCAGCCGGACCACACGAGCTCCACATCAGAGCTCTTATAGGGCAGGGCCGAAGGATTAGGCAAGAACTGCTACACAGCAACACCAACCAAGAAGTGATCAGGGCGAAGAATGAGAGATTAGGTCGAAGGTAGAAAAAATCACACCGAGAAATAAAAAATGCAGTACTGAAGGGAATCGAGTCAGTTCGGCCACATCAGCAACCGAAGAGACAAAACGGGTCAGGAGTCAACTACCTAGCCAGGCCAGGGAGACATGAGATATAGGCTGCCCGAGGACAGCCGAATGGGACAGAATAAGAATAGAAGGGGAAAAACATAGAACGAGGAAAATAAATCTACTCAAAATTAGTCAAGTTGAGGACGAAAGCTCGAGGGGAGAGGGAGGGAAACAACCACATCCCTCCCCCATCAAGCCCCAGTTGCTGGTCCCAAAGCACACCAACCGTGACAAGGAGAGTAGTACCAGGGGGGTATATGTTAGGTAAAAGGATTAATAGCTACATACAGTCTGTAGCCATTTAATTGGTAAACGTTCTTCCTAAGCTGAATACATACTGTACTGTATGTATATAGTTACCAGAATACAATGGAAAGGATGTCACCGGTACAGAAGGGGATAAACTAGACCTACCATGGGAAAGTCATAGGTGCAAATTCAGGTTAGGATGAGAACTTTAAGCTATGAGTTGAGAAAAAGGGGGAAATTAACTTCTCTCATTTCCATTCTCCACCTACTATGGGCAAGATAAAGATGCATACTGTATTTAAGTTAGGATCTATCTATCTATCTATTGCCTGACGCCGGCATCCCCGAAGGGGTAGCCACGAACGAACCGCCCCCATGCACCACTGTCCACGGTCAGTCGACGACCCTCCCCCCAACCAGCACCGCCTTCGTTCATATACATCCTCACTCCATCCTTCCACCTCTCGTTCGGTCTACCTCTCCCTCTCTGTCCCTCCACCTCGCTCTCGTACACCCTCTTAGTCATTCTCTCGCTTTCCATACGTTCCATATGGCCGAACCATCTCAAGTTGTTCCTTTTCACACTTTCCAGCACATCTACCTCCACACCACACCTCCTTCTTACTTCCTCATTAGTCATAAGTTAGGATGAGAACTTTTAACTATGAGTTGGGAAAAAGGAGAAATTTACTTTTATCACATGCCAGCCGTATGGGAGCTCTTTTGAGGAGCTCAGTGGTCTGGTTAAACTTCTTACAGGAAAAAAAAAAAAAAATTCTCTCACTTGTATTCTCCACTTTATATTTATTGTCTTTGTCCCAGTTTTGGTTTGTTTGGTTTGCAAGTTTTACATTTTAATTGTATTCTCCACTACCAAGGGAAAGGTGTAGCTGCAAATTTAAGTTAAGATGAGATCTATAAGCTATGAGTTGGGAAAAAAGGGGCAAATTTACTTCTCTCACTTCTATTCTCCACCTACCATGGGGAAGGTATGACCATCCTCGGCCTGCTCATTTATGTGTTTTTTTTTTTATGTTTTTTTAGTTTCCTCCCTAGACCTTCATCAAGCTTAAAAATACACGCACCCAAGACCCTCCTTCAAGATATATTTGTAAATTTTTCGATAGAAAAATGTGCCGGTTCCTCATAAACTACAGGCTCGCTATCGCTCGCCAGGAAAAAAAATCAAGACCTAAATAACACAAAAATTCTTAAAACTGAAAAAGAAATGGGGCGAAAGGTCTTAAAATCGACAAACTAATAACTCAACGTCGTATAATCTGAAAACTAAAGGGGCTAAACCTGAGGAAGAAGGGGTTAGACTCCACCTACCATGGGGAAGGTGTGCCCATCCTCGCCCTGCTCACACAGCGCCGCCTCAAGAGCCGCCTGCTGTTCCATCTCCCACCTCTTGTGTTCCTTCAGCTTCTCCTTCATCTTCTCCCGGTGTTTGTCAGACCGGGAGGCGTAGTTGACCAGGGCAAACTCCAGCAGGGCCCCGAACACGAAGGTCAGGCACACACCGGTCCACACGTCGATGGCCTGTTTGATAGAGTTGGGGATTAAACCTGGGTCGCTTGGGTGTATAACTGACACTATATAACTGACTGTATCCCTTTTCCCTAGTGATATAGTTGCCCTTAATCTAAATGTATATCTGGATAAATAAGTGATTGTATGCTGAATACCAAGAATACACACACCCAGGATTTATTGCCGAAAACCTGTTATGTTGTGTAGGAACTTGATCTTGGTTGCTCGGTTACATGCCTGGCTAATGGGTGGCTATATACCCGACTGTAGGCCTGACTATGTACAGTTACCATGACGTGAATGTGGTACAGGTCCTATGGCAGGGTGTCAAATGAAAGCCGTGTCCATTATTTTTGGTCTTTATTATTGTATGTACAGTATAGCTAAAATTGAGGTTTATAGTTCAAATTTTGTCTCTGTAAGCGAGAAATTTATGAAAACAATGCTATTTCATGTACATTTTCTGTATTCCTTCTCATATTCATTCAAGTTTTCAAACAAAATTGCTCCGGTTTGACACAGTTCTGTGGCTGCCTGGAACACCAACACTGCTCAGTGCTCTGTATGCCATACTGGTCTGAAGGAAGTAGGTCAAAACGGCCATACTCCTACATCACCAGAACCTAAACGACCACTATCCTAAATGGCCAAGGCTAAATTAGGCTACACTGAAGTAGAGTAGGTTGAACCTAGATGTGGTTAAGTTAGGTTTTGAGACCTATATGTGACATTTAGGTTTGTAGTTCTTTTGATTGTACCCATTCTGGAGGGGACCGTTTAGGACTGTAACCATTCTGACTTGAAAACTAGCCTGGCAGGGAGATGAATGAAGGCTGTAGGATGGCAGGGGAAGGAGGGGTGAATATACGTATTTGTGGGTTGGATGAGAGATGTAGGGATAGGGAAGCAGAGGAAGGAGCGGTGATATACTGTACATACAAGTGAGTTGGATGAAGGATGTAAGGAGGCATGGAAAGGTGGGGGAAATACTTATAATCATGGGATGTATGAAGGATGTAGGGAGGAAGGGGAAGGTGGGAGAAATACTTTTAATTGTGGATTGGATGAAGGATGTAGGGAGGTAAGAGAAGGAGGGGGAACTACTGTACTTATACTTGTGGATTAGGGGAAGGGGAGGGGAATACTTATACTGAGGGCCTGCTTGGTAATTGTTACACCAGTGTTAGACTAATTATTACCTGTAAGATTTGCCTTAGTTCAACAATAACAAATATTAAGTAAGACCTAGAAATGTGTGGAATCAGACTATACGCTCTGATCTCAAATTTGAAAAACCTGACAAGTGAGGCAGGTCTGAACAGGGCTGCCTGGAACATTAGGACTCAAGACTAAAACTGCACCTCGGTCTTCAAATTTATGTATGTATGTAATAAAAACAATATATATTTATAGCTTGAAATCATAGTTTACTAATCTGCTTAAAGCAATGTCTAGCTAATTTGTGTATACTGTATACTGTGTGTATACTGGATCATACTGTATGATAATAGTAGCAATTACTATATAGACAGACAGAACAACATAATATTAAATATAATCAAAACTTGTTAGCAAAAACTCAACATACTGAAAGAATTGTAATTTATATATAATGTTATTTTAGCTGAAACAAAGCTAACTACAGCACATATTATTCATCTACATAAATATGATAATAGTTTATGTAAATAAATATGACTTCCAAATAGTAGTTAAAAAAAATTCTACTAGAGTTATATCTACTACATATCAAAGGTATAAAATCCATTACTATTATAGTCAGGCAGGTTAAACAAGTTCACTTTGGCGTCTTAATCTTGATGTTTCTCGTTTTTTTTTCAAGAGTCAAGTTACATCTTGGTTCTCTTTTGGTTTTATGTGTTCGGTGAAATATCAAGGTAAAGCTGTAGCCACAAAAACAATATTAGCAGTGATTTTGTATTGGAGTTCAGTATCAAGTTATGTTATCCAATACAGTAATCAACAAAAAATTGGGATAACATTTATTTTTAACATCCCTTTAGTATATTCCTTCAAAGAACCCTTCGAGGGAGCTCTGCAGATTTCAAGAAGAAGCTAGACACCGCCAATGAGCATACCACGAGGAATCTCAATACTGTACTGTATTTGGCTACTTAGAGGTGTGGATGTGAAACCTCCAAGTTTGATTCAGAGACAGAGTTTAAGCGTTGGGTTTCATCATCAATCATATAGCAGGGGAGGGGGGATAAGAAACAAACAGGGGATGACTTTAGATAATTAAAGCTAGTTAAGTTGTTGCAATGAGTGAAAACATGAAAAACATACTGGCTGCCTGCATTTCTGACTTTCTCTTCAGCTTTTCTCTGGGCATGCCTGTTGTTTGAATTAAAGGGTAGCAGTTTGTGAGAATGACACCTTCAATGGTATGTCAGAGATGGTGAGGAGCTTTGATGCATGGTTAATTGTTAATTTCCAGAGTTTCCATTTAATTTTTCCTCTTGAGCAGTGGCACTTATCGTAAAGGCACATTCTTGCTTTACTATGATTTATCAAGATTATGATTATGACTCCAATACGTCTGCTGCTAAGATTGCTTGTGCTTAAGACCGGTTAGGAGGTAAATGGCAGGGCAACACACGTGGTCATCGTACACTACAATTCAGTTATTTCAGGTATAAGGAGACCTGCAGAGGGTTGTTCTCGGGATACTATCGGACCTTAAGATAGGACACAGGAGGCAGCGTAGTGTTCATACTGGCGATCTGCGTGGCCATAGTGAGCAAGGTGGTCATGCCCAGGGAGATGCGCGCAGGGACGGCCGCCTGATCCAGATAAAAGGACACCCAGGACACGAAGATGAGCATACAGCTGGGCAGGTAGAACTGGAGCAGGTAGTACGAGAAGTGCCGCTTGAAGAAGAAGGTGATCTTGATGCAGCTGTATAAACCTGCGTAATAAGTAACCCCTTCACTACCGTGATATATATCCTGCACATTTCTGGCCAATGTCAGATTTCCTGCATCTCAGAAATTATTCTTTGTTGTCAAAGGTTGATGGAGTCAATTTCTTTACCTTTTGATTCAAAGATATCCTTTCTAAGCTGCATAAATCTTTCTTTAATAACCAGAACTAAAAAAAAACATGACTGGCATCACCAAATCAAAGGTTTAACCCCTTTAATGCGATGGCATCATACTATTTTCCATGGCGCTAACATTAGATTTATTACTGAGAATCAAAGAGGCAGAAACGATCTCAATTAACCCTCCGACTCTCATATATCCCTCCTACTGTACACTGAAAAGAATCATCCAGTGATAGCCAAAGAAAACTGAAAAATAAAAACTGTGTCATCCTACTCAAAGGGTCAAATTTCTACCGGACCAGGCATATCATACCAGGGGCAGCCACTGGTTGATGGAGGTCTGCATAAAATCTGCACAAGATCCTGTAATGATAGCCAGAACAAAATCAAAATTATTGTGCTGTCGTACTCAAAGTTCTAACCAGTTACTGATTGGCTGGGTGATTTGTACCTTAGTATAGGACACAGGGGGTAGTGACTGGTTGATGGAGGAGGTCTGTGTGGACATGGTGAGCAGCGTTGTCACCCCCAGGGCCACACGAGCCGGCACAGCATTTTGGTCGAGCCAGAATGACACCCAGGACACGATGACCAACATGCAGCAGGGGATGTAGTACTGGATCAGGTAGTACGAGAACTCCCGCTTGAAGGTCAGGCTCACCAAGAGGCAGGAGTACTCACCTGGGGAGTTAGTAGGTGTTAGTAATGATGTTAGTAGGGTTAATTAAGTGTTGATAAAAGAGTTATAAGAGTTAGTAAGTGTTCGTAGGGTTAGTTAAGTGTTGATGATAATAATAATAATAATAATAATAATATTTATTCAGTTAGCAATTTACAGAGTTGGTACCACATAGTATGTTACAAATATGACATGTACCAGCCTTGCATAATTCCAACTAAGGACAGCCCAATAAGGCCATTAGGCGTATTTCCATTGGGGTCCTTGTGGGATTAGGTTAGCTGGGGAAATGGGGAGGATAAAGAAATAGATACTTTAGAGAAAGTATTTCTAGGGGGTTATTTTAAGATACCTTACATCCTATAGTAAATATCAGTAATCCGTAATCAGTAATAATTTCAGTTTGGTTTGTCTATCTCGTATGTCGTATTTAGTAGTAGACATAAGCTTGGTGCTCCCTTCTCGCAGCTGTCCGGTTCAGGTGTTCCTTCAGGCTACGTCTGAAGGAATACAGTGTTCTCTTTTCACGGACTGACTGGGGTAGGTCGTTCCAGTCTTTGATGGCAGTGAAGAAGAATGTTTGCTTACCCTGTCCTTGGATTCTCGGGACCTTAAAATTAAACATCCTGTTTCTTGTATTATGTCCACTCCTCTCATTTGCTTTAACAAAATCATTCTTTAGATACTCTGGAGCTCTGTCATAGAAAATTTTGAAGGCATTAGTGAGCCTGATTTGTTTGGCCCTGTCAGACATTGAGCATACCTAGTGACTGAAGTTGTTCCTGGCCAACATGTGATCTGGGTCCTAGGTTCAGCATGAACCTAACCATTTTATTTTGAGTGACCTGAAGTTTGTGCTGTGCTGATTTAGATGATGCAGAGTACCAGGATGACACAGAATAGTCAAAATGACATTGAACAAGCGCTTGGCAGAGGGTCTTTTTGGTCGCCGCGGGCAAGCATCCCACCTGTCTATACAGGTATTTTATACGTGCTCTACACTTACTCAGGATAGATTCCAAAATTGTTTCACCTGACAAACTCGCGTCCAGTTTCAGTCCGAGATATTTAACTTGTGACACTGTTGTTATAGGAATATCATTACAGTTGACCGAGAAGCCCACAATGTCTTTCAGTTTGTGTTTTGTTCCACATAAGATGGCTTCCGTCTTGCCCAGGTGAAGAGATAGTCTATTGTCCACTAGCCATTCACTACATGATGCTAGTTCTTTGGAAAGTGAAGCGGCAATACTTATTGGGTCTTTTCCTGAAACCAGAAGCACGCTGCCGTCTGCATACAGTAATAATTTACATGAGACTCTCAGTTCCATGTTGTTCACATAACAGAGAAAGAGTAAGGGACCAAGGATGCTTCCCTGTGGGACCCCACAGTTAATTGGCATAGGATCAGATATATTATCATCAATTTTGACTCTTTGGGTTCTACCACTAAGATAAGATTCAAACCAGTTCACAGACCCTATGCCCATTGCTTGTAGTTTATTACATAGGATATCATGGTCTACTGTGTCAAACACTTTTTGTAGATCAAGAAGAACCATACCGGTGTAGTTACCTTTAGAAATTTCTTTACGAATGTGATCCGTTAAGTGGATGAGACAGGAGTCTGTCGAGTACATGCATCTGAAACCTGATTGAAACTTATAGAATAGATCATTTTGTTTGAGGTAGTGTTCAATTTGGGTGTATACCGCTCTTTCAAGGATTTTAGATACAATACATAATATGCTAACTGGTCTGTAGTTGCCAACTTCTAGTTTATTTCCTTTCTTGAATAGAGGGGTTACAATAGCTTCCTTCAGTTCAGCAGGTACAGTGTTGGTGTTAATTGACAAGTTGATGATGTGGGTTAGGGGGACTGCTATACCAATGGCTCCATCTCGTAGAAATTTGGCAGGAATTTTGTCTGGTCCTGTGCTCTTATGTACATTTAGGTTAGACAGCTCGTCAAAAGTGTATTTTGGTGTAACATTTTGCAATCCAAATGGTTCGGGTGTATGTCTTTATCTCTGTAGAAATTACGAAAGGTGGCCGTTGTTGTCGTGTATTTATTGAGAGGTTGAGGTAGGTTCTGTGCAAGTGTGTTTGCTATGGAAGTGAAGGAGGAGTTGAAGTAGGTTGAAATTTGTCGTTTATCGTGGCAAACCTGATCATTAATGGTGAGAGCAATATTAGTGTTAGACGAATCCCTTGTCTTGTTGCTGTAGCCTGTTGTTTTTAGGTGCCTCCATAGTTTCTTTGGGTTATTCTGATATTTCTCTGCCTTATTGTGAAAATAATTAGTTTTCGCTGATTTCATTTTCCTACTTAGTTTATTCCTGGCCCTGTTGAACTCATGTTTCAGACCTTGATCCTGTCTATGTTTCGCTAGCCTTTTTAACAGATTGTCTCTGTGTTCCAGATGGTGTAGTATGTCATTGTTGATCCATGGGTCTGACCTTGCTTTAATTCGTATGTCTTTCAGAGGAGCTATTTCGTCTAGGATGTTTGTGATGATGGTTCTGAAGCCAACCCATGCGTCATTAACGTTTGTACTTCCAAACACTGGAGACCAGTCTGTATTCCATAAAATGTCCAGAAATGTTTCCTTATTGTAGTTTCTGAGTGACCTTGTTTTGATAACCTTGTGATTCTCTAGGGTAATTTTTGTGGTTTTCCGTGTGCAATATGTGACGAAGTGATCACTTATCCCAGTCTGTATAACCCCTGATTGGGATATTTTGTCCTCTCTGTTACAGTTTATGTGGTCTAATATTGTGGCCGTGTTCTCAGAGATACGTGTGGGGGTTGTGGTGAGTTGTTTGTGATTGTGCATTGTCAGTATATGCCTATATTCTCGTACAAGCCTATCATTTCGTTGTTTGTAACACAGGTTAAAATCCCCTAGTACGATGGATTCATTCCGAGGGTCTAGCGATGACAAAGTTCGTTCAAATTTGGTCAAGAATTGTGTGTCGGCTGGTGGCCTATAGCATACCCCAATTGTGATGGGTCTTGTCCTCGGCAGGTGTAGGTCGATCCACAGAGCTTCGTGATTTTCTACATGGAGGTCGGTCCTAGTTGTGTGTGTGAGGTTGTTTTTTACATACAGACCTACTCCTCCCCCATGCCTATTGCGATAATTCCTAACCATATTGAAACCTTGAATGTTTATTTCACCATCGTTTATACTTGAATCCAGCCAGGTTTCTGTGATTGCAATTATTGAAGCTTTGGCCTTATTAGCTAACAAGTTTATTTCTGACAATTTATGGTACATTGATCTGGCATTAATGTGGATAAGATGGGAGCCCTTTGTTGGTGAACACTCTGTATTCATCTTTGATTTTGAATGTGTCCTGGCTGGATTCTGAGTTGTTAATACTTGGATCATTTACATTAATATTCGGTAATGAATGCAAGGCACACTTATTGCAAAGGAATTCCCGTTCTTCACTGTTGGTCTTCTTAGAGATGCACTTCATGTGAGCTACATGTTTACACTTTACACAGTTTTGGATCTTCTGACGTCGTATTATGAGTGATTCACAAATAATACAAATGGTTTCGCGATGTTGTACAGCTGAGTTCCTACATTTAACACATTCAACTTCGTTTCTACTGTTAACATAAGTACATCGGTTATGAACAATTTCATTACAACTGTTGCATTGTAAAAGTGAACTCCTATTGTTGAAACCAATATTACAGACTATACATAGTTTTTTCTTACTGTTTATCATACGACTGGAGGTGTGGTTTGGTCCGCGTCGATCAGCTGTTTGTGCGGGAGAGGGTAGGGGATACTCGCGGTTGGGCTGTGGTTGTTTGCTGTTGTTGTTGTTGTTTTCATTGTCCGTTGATGCTGCTTCCCTGTTGATATATTTGCGAGTGCTACCTGTTTTTATTGTTGTTCTTGTTGCATGTTGTGCTACTTGGGTCGCCGATATCTGTGGTATTAATGGTAATGCTGTAGTGTGTTGGAAAGTTAGTAGTAAAGATGTTAGTAGGGTTAGTTAAGTGTTGATAGAAGTGTTAGAAGAGTTAGTAGGTCTTACTAAAGATATTAGTAGGGTTAGTTAAGTGTTGATAGAAGTGTTAGTGAGATCAGTAGGGCTGTTAGAATGGTCAGCAGGGTTAGCATTATAAGATAGATAATTTGTTTGGTTTATAAACTTACAATAAACCCTCAGGTAGTGGTAATCAAGAAACCACTATACATTCACAATCGTATGGCTCAAGCTATATGCATTGTGTACCCTCTAACTGTTCTCCGAGTCAGAGTGTGGAAGGACAATCAGCGCACTAAAGGCCTGAAGTTGTTATGTGACAGTTGTGTGGCGTTATTCATGGTCGGATGCCTTGCCCAATGTCAACTTGTATGCAAAGAAATGTCTTTTGTTCAGAGGTTTTCCTTCCCTTAATGGGATATCTCGGTAATGTTTTAATCATCAAATTCCGATGGTCAAAATTTTTCCGGCAACAATTCTGGGATCTTAAGCACTGGTATCAGAATTAAACTACAGATAAGTTGATAAAAGTGACAAGATATTGTTTCAAAGTTACCTCATAATCTTCCAGACAGGTGTTGACCAAAAAATTGAGGATAAAGGCGCTCGTGTGATACCAACATTAACCCCTTCAGCACGATGATGTAATTTTCATCATATTCTGGTTACCATTAGATGTTTTTCTTAAGCTTATAACCTATCTCTATGACTTAAAGGGGTAAATACGATCTCGATAACCCTCCGATTAAATTAGGTCTTTCTTAAACTGCATAAAATCGTCTAAATTCCTTAAATTCCTCCTTTTCAATACTTATGTTAGATTCGGGCCATACATTTTCAAACAAATATTAGGAATTCCTATGGGTGGAAATGCTAGCCCTTTAATTGCAGACTTATTCTTGCTTGCTTTAGAATTTAAATATATAAAAGACTTAGTTGACAGTAGCAAGAAAAATAAAATTCCAGAAAAATTAGCACTTGCTAAACTGTTAAGTAATAATAGTAGATATATTGATGATATTCTTGTTTGCAATTTGTTAAATTTTAATCAAGTTGCTAAACTTATTTACCCTAATTCTATTCCCCTCACACAATGTAACGTAAATTATAAAGTTGAAAATTTTCTTGATATAAATATAGAGATTGTTAATGAACAGTGCATACTTAAAGTATATCACAAAGTTGATGATTTTAATTTTAACGTAATAAACTTTCCTTTCCCTAGTAGTAATATCGATAGTAAAATCACTTATAATTGTTTTTATTCCCAATTAATAAGATTTTGTAAAATCTGCACTAAAGTAGATGACTTTTGGGCTAGAGCTAGGTTACTATACAGACTCTTAGTGGACAGAGGTTTTGAGGCAAGTAAATTGTTCCATAAATTTAATCTTTTTAGGGTCAATTATTGTGACTGTATTCTAAAATTTGACATCAATAATTTTAATCAAGCATTTTTAACTTGAAGTTTCTTGTATAACCTCTGCTTACTTTTTGTCTGTATTTATTGTTTATCTTTTTCTTTTTCTATTATTATTATTATTATTAATATTGATGATTTTTTAAATTTATTGTTCTTGTTAAAAGAGTACTCTTTGTTTAAATCTGTTGTTACTTCATATTTTGCAATTATTTCTCTTTATATTATATGTATTCATTGTCGATAGTATCAATTGCTTACTTTTGCGATTTCCTTAGTTTATTTGTGCTATAAATGTAGGTTATTTGTAGGGTAGTTATTGATAGGGGTCACTTGAGGCATGCTATGCTTACAGGTACCTACCCGATAGCACTATCGTTAGTGAGTGCTGTACTGTATTTTATATATTATTTTGTAATAGTATAGATATCTTATCAATATTTGTATTTTTTACTATTGTTAATGTCTTGTCATGTTGCAAATTTGATTTTAAATAATATTTTGACATTTAACATGTAGTTTCTTTATTCATGCAGAGTTTAGTAAAATTTGCCAGAACGTCCCGGACTTCCCAAACTTGACTACTTCCTTTAACGTGACGATAGTGCGTTGTTATATGTGCGATTGGTTTGCTTGGGAAACAGATTAACTTGCTCATGTAGTGATGTACACCCTATGTGGTGGATTGTGTTCTTTTATTTAATAATTTTCATTTTAGTAAACGTTGTTTCCACATAGCGATTTTGATAATTTAATTTGACTTTATATTGTCCTTGTCCCAATTTTGGTTTGTTTAGTTTGCAAGTTTTACATTTTAATTTAGCCAGAATCTAAGGTAAAAATGCGTTGTCGTGTTGAAGGGGTTGTTGTTGTTGTTGTTCCCTAAACTGCCTGGCCGAACAGCCCCGAGTCCCTGAGAAAGGCCATGGCCACGATCGGGCTTTCCCACAGAGCTCTCATTGAGTGTAGATTGTGTTGTTGGCGTAAGTGGTTGTGTGAAATGCAGTCTTCTATGATGTGTTTAATGGTATGGGGTGCTGTGTTACATCCCGGGCAGGCGTCGACAACGGAGTCATCCAGTCTCTTCTGATAGCTCAGGAGAGCTGGATGGTGTCCGCATCTCAGCCTGGCCAGGTGGACTCTGTCCTCGCGAGGAAGGGAGGAATCGGAAGGATGGACTTCGGGAGGTCGTGCATGCAGCTGCGTGTTGTCTGTGAGTGAGTGGATGGATCGGTGAGAGATATGAGTATGGATGTGCTTCTGGAAGTTGGTTCGGGGTGGGCAGGGAGGGAGAGAGGACAATAATTGTGTGTGATACCGTGTGCTGGGTGTTGTTTTGATATTTCTTGGTGTCTGTGGGTGTGTTGCCATGTAGTTTAGTGGGTGGTCTTGGTTCGTGGAGGCTGCTGCCAGGAATTGAGTGCCTCTCATGTCCAGATGGTCTTTGACTTTGAGGATTTTGGTTTCTTGATGTAGGTGATCTGTGGGTGCAGTAGCTGTGCAGCCTGTAATGATCTTCAGGGCTTTGTTTTGAATAGTCTGTAAGGTCTTATGTGTTTCAGCTAGGTTAGAAGCCCAGGCTGGGCTTGTGTATTCCATCACTGATCTTATGTATTGTTTATATACTGTGGTGGTAGTTTCTTTGTTGTGTCCAAATTTTGTGTGAGCAAGTGACCTGAGGGCGTTAAGTCTGGGTGTCAGTTTCTTTTTAATGTTTGTGGTGTGCTGTTTGAATGTCATATGAGTATCATATGTTACTCCTAGGATTTTGTGTGTGTGTATGTGTTAGGGGTGTGTTGTTTATGGTGAGTTGAGGGATGTATTCGTGTTCTCCTGTCCAACTTGTGAGCAGGGTTGCGGTGGATTTGGCTAGGGCTAGATTAAGTCTGTTTGTAGTGCACCAGCCATGTAGTGTGTTGAGATAGGGTTGAAGGAGATCTGTTGCTCTTTTTGGGTCATGGTGTGTGCATGTGAGTGTTATGTCATCTGCATAGGAGGCTAAGTTTATTTGGGGCGTATTGGGTGTAGTTATATCGTGCATGTAAAGATTGAAGAGTGCGGGCGATAGGACGGATCCTTGTGGGACTCCGTTTGGAAAGTTTCTGATTTTAGATGACTGACCGGCAAAAGATACGTGTGCACATCTGCCTGCTAGGAAGTTGGCCAGCCAAGGGGTTAAACGGGTTGCTTCGTATGACATGTAAGAGCTACAGTACATGGGAAGCACTTTTGCTCTTATATGATACAGACGACCTTCCACCACTTTCACCATTCAGTAGAAGCAAAAATACCGTGGGATATACGGTTCTTACCTCAAGGTCATCAGAGAGGAATATATTCTTTCTCTCTCTCTCTCTCTTTCTCACTCATTTACTCTCTCTAACACGAAGTGGTGTCAGCACCATCATTGCAGAGTTTTAAAGTAAGATATGATAAATGTGTCATTGGAGGTGGGAATTAACAAGCTTGTTCACTCCCGCAAATACAACTAGAGTAAGCATAACTAGAGTAAGTGCACACTCACATTTACTTTTTTTTCCTCATTTACTCTCTCTCTCCCCCTCTCTCTAACACACACACACACTCATTCATTTACTCTCTCGCTCTCTCTTACTCACTCACTCTCACAGTATACAGTCAAGGCACCTACACCCTTACCATTTTAAGTGATGTAAGAATAAGTTAATTTCCATGCTAATATATTGAATTGCAACTTGCACAAAGGAATATATAATGCTGGTGGTGGCAGGACGAATGCTGTGTAATATATATTCTGATCAAGATACAAAGAAAAATTAGTTTTGCTAGATTTATTAGCCAAATTTTTCAACTCCATTGCCAAAATATCTATCTACTGTATCTATCTATTGCCACACACCGTGATCCCCGAAGAGGTGGCCATGAACGAATCGGCCCTATGCACCCTGTCCCCAGTCAGTTGACGCCCCTCCTCCCATCCAGCACTGCTTTCACACATATACTTCTTAACTCCATCCTTCCAGCTCTCCCTCTTTGTCCTTCCACCTCACTCTCGTACACTCTCTTAGTCATGCTCTCGTTTCCCATATGTTCCACATGGCCGAACCATCTCAAGGTGTTCCTTTTCAAACTTTCCAGCACATCTACATCCACACCACACCGCTCTCGTACTTCCTCATTCGTCTGTCTATCCCTCCATGTCAAAATATGTGATATAATAACCATAGTATCCCATAATATATAATTAAGTTTAGATAAATGCCAAATGACTATAGAAATTCTTGAACATATATTAATTGGATTTATCGAGTAAATACCAAGGTTTGTAATGCAATAGCTAAAGTAGACAAAATATTAAAAAACCCAAGTCAAGATACAGAAGGGAAAACATGTGTAAGTGAAAATCTATAGAATATCGCGTGTGTGTGTGTGTATGTGTGTGTGTGTTTTGAATATGGAATAAATATGTTTTCACTTGCCAAAATATCCAAAATAAAGTGTACGTTTTTACCAATGCAACAAATAGCCACGATCAGACAAAGCTACGGCAATTAATATACAGTATATTAATTAGAATTAGAATGTGTCTGCGCATAAGAGAGAAAGAAAGAGAGAGAGTGTGAGTAAAATAGTGAGTGAGTGAGTAAGTGAGTGTGAGAGGGAGTGAAATGAGAGTTGAACGGGAGAAGAGAGGGAGTATGTTTACAGAGAGAGAGAGAGAAGAGAGAGAGAGAAGAGAGAAAAGAGAGATGAGTGAGTGAGTAAAAAATAAAGTTGAATGAGAGAGTGGAAAAGAGAGTAGAATGAGAAAAGAGTGGAAAAAGAGAGAGAGCACAGAGAAATATCCCACTACCTGTTTACCTTTCATGAATTCAGTCGCTCTCATGATTAAGACGTGAAATTTACATCAAAGGGGCCGGTCTGTCGCTCGTCCTACATTTATCATTCATGTTCTCTGAGTCAGCAACAAACGAGTGTCTTCATCTCACAGTATCACAGGAAAGTAAGAATTTGAAACAAAATACACTAATACAAATAATAAATAATATACAGTAATACAAAATATAATACCGGTAACAAAAACAATATAAAAACAAATAATCATTTGTTTTTATATATAAATAAATATGTATTGATTATAATCAACACATATTTATTTATATTTTTTTGTATCTGGATGAGGGAGACAAAAGGCAAAACTGCCAGTGATGAGTGACTCCTCCAGAGTTGAAAGAGTGACAGGGCCAAAATCAAGGAATTGTAGGGCAATAGGAGTTTGAAGCAATTTAAGCCATAGGATGAGGGAAAGATGGATTCAGGGAGAGAGTTCCAGAGCTTAGCTGTTGAATAGAAGAAAGATTGGGAGTATCATTTCAGTCTTCAGTTGGAGAGTTGCAAAAAGCAGGGGTTGGATGGGCTAAACATGAGGAAGAAGGGGGACCAGAAAAACGACCCATCTCCCCTTAAAATGTATACCTCCAACCATCTCTCAGGAATTAACTTCATAGGATTATCTTTCCACCACTCGTCAATCAAGAAACAAAATGTAATTAGCACTAATTTCTCATGAATAGATGTGAACATTACCTGTATCTTGATTTTATTAGCTCTGTTTATTGTTGTTGTTGTTGTTATATAATATATAAAACAGCAAAAAAACAAAAACAACAACAATACTACTACAGTGTACTATTACTATTACTACTACTACTACTACTACTAATAATAATGATAACACTAACAATACATAAAACACAGAACTACATGCTTTCGTCTGTACAGTATTCCAAGAAAAATAATGATTGGGGTCACAGATTGCAGAGTCAGATTATACGCATCAGTTATCTATGTCATCTGTGGTCGTGTTTATCTTGCGTTGCCATAGGGACGCCGCAGAGGGGTTGTTCAGGCAATCAGATAACTAATGGGGGGTATCACACGAGCGCCTTTTCCATTAACATTCATCCGCAATTCTGATCTGGCAGCTACTTAGATAAATTCTAATAAGAATTTTGTCACCTAATGTAATCTACCTGTAATGTGGTGATGGTGGTGATGGGCTGGTCTATCAGAATGAGAGTTGAGCGTTCTCTGCCATACCCATAGCTTACTCTGACTGTTCCTTTTACTTATATATTTTCTAGATCTCAAGTGACGGTGTCTTTTCCATGGATTGACCTCCCTACTGCCAACCCTGGCAGATTGGGAGCCAAAGTGTCACATTTTTCCTTTGCCCCTCAACTTTCCCTTTATAATTGCTGAGGGGCACAGGGCCTTGGGTGGGGCTTTTGTTTCCCGGGCGTTTCCGCACCCTCCTCAGCTCCCCGCCTTTGAGTGGCTTCGGTCACCTGGGCATTATTAGTGGTAAGCTGGGAGGGTTCTGTGGGGCCGCTCGGTTATGGCCTTGGCCTTGCTCGGTACCTTGGGGCTGCTCGGCCAGACAGCCTGAGGAACAGCAACAACAACCTGTAATGTAGCTGCCAATATCAGTGCACAATAGTCTCAATATCAAGCCAAAATAAAGTTGCTGATTATGAGTTGATGATAAAAGCCCTTGTATTATATCCATGGGGTTGTTGTTGTTGTTCTTGCTGATCCCCAGGCTGTCTGATCGAGCAGCCCCAAGGTCCCGAGCAAGGCCAAGGCCAAAACTAAACGGCCCCACAGAACACTCCCAGCTTTACCACTAAGAATGCCAGGTGACTGAAGCCGCTCCCAGGTGAGGGGCTTAGGAGAGTGCGTAAACGCCCAGGACACCGAAGCCCCTCCCAGGGCCCTGTGCTCCTTAATTTAACGATTATGAAGGGAAAGTTGAGGGGCAAGGGAAAAACGTGACGCTTTGGCTCCCAGTCTGCGATGGGGTACTATACTGTGGTTCTTGGCCCTCATTGGACAAGGGAGAATTGATGTGGTAGTAAAAAATGTGGTGGTGTGGGAGGTGATTTACAGGCAATGCTTTATGTACTTCGAGGCCCTGTTCTATAAATGAAAATGTGCCGACAAATAAAGGTGCTAATATTTTCTTGAACAATTCCGACACGCTGACGAAATAATTAGAAACATTCAAAGTCAGTGTCTGCCCTTAATCAATGTCCACTGTTTCAAATTTATTATATAGAAGTGTACCATCTTTTTGTGTCGGAGGTTGTATTGTTTTAGTTCCTATGTGGTAGGATGAGAGCTCTCGTGGTTCATTTGCTTGGTATTGCATTTAATCCCTTCTGTACTGGCGACGTCTTTATAATTTAATTCTAGCTATATTTAGACGATTATGGGTAGTTTAAGAAGGATGTGGTAGTAAAAAGGGTCAAGTGAGATAGTTCGGAGCTTGTTAATTATCGAAGGCCCTTGTTAAATTGAATACAATCGTCTAACAGTAGCTAGAATAAAATTGAAGAGACTTGCCGGTAGAGAAGGGGTTAACTGATGAACTTCTCTGGGGTAAAAGTAAGCAAAGTAAGTCAATAAAGTAAACATAGTGAGCAAAGTAAGTAAAATAAAACAATTAAGCAAAGTGAATAAATAAAGTTAGTGTTGATGTAGGCCTGGGTTTGGATACTCAAAGATGCCATCAGTTAAGGGAAGGCTTGAAATTTCCTCCCTAGACCTCCATCAAGCTTAAAAAAAAATTCCCCCAAGACCCCCCTTGAGATAATTTTGTATATTTTTCTGTAGAAAAATGTCACGGCCAAAGGCCTATTCCTCCTACATTGCAGGCGAGCGACACTCGCCAGAAAAAATCCACCTAAATGGCAAAGATATTTAAATTGACAAAGAAATGGGGCAAAAGGTCTCAAAACTGCCAAACTAAATGGGTAAATATCTTAAAATCTCAATATTAATGGGGCTAAGCATAAGGGAGAAGGGGGTCCAGAAGAAAAACCTCCCCTTAAGGCAGGTTGAGCGGCATAACAAACCAATGAATTAAGAGCTTATTCCTTGCCCACGACCTAAAAAAATCCTCATACTCAGGAAAACTAGATAATCAAAAGATACCCATTTATGACTTGTTTCGGAGTAGGCCTATGAATGGTGCTAGAATAATGATGTTGTAAAATATGATACGACAGTCAAAGGCGCCTTATCCCCAATATGGCGCCTTAATTGTTTTGAGTTATTTATATTGTTTTTGTGTATCATACCTTAAGTGGTCATGTTGTTACAATAATCTGGGGGCACGGGCTAGGAATCCTCCTCCCCTTGTATAATTCTCCTACTCGACGAGACAGAGAAAAGGGCTAGAGAACGCGAAAGTGGTCCCGGACCCTGAGAATAAGAACTTTAAATGTTGTTTCTGTTCGGGCTCTATCTCGTGTCGGCCACCCCTAGCAATGGGGTATGTGCCTGAGTATACATACTATACACACAAATATAGGAATAGATAAGTGTAGAAATTACCAGATACAGTAATAATACAGCAAAACTCTACCTTACTTGGTATTGTTGTTATAGTAATTGGTGTTACAGAAGGATCAAGTAATAATAAATGTTGATAGTAAAAGATACATATGATACAACAATAATAAAGCAAAACTCTACCTTACCTGCATTGGCTTTTGCTGTTACAATAATTATGGACACATTATGATAAGTGTTGATAATACAAGATAATAATACAAGATACATAATGATACAGTAACAATAGGCCTAAGGCTATACATTCAGGGACATAGGTCATGGCATTAATTTTTCGAAGCTAATTCGATCGGAATTGAACGTTCTCATTCATTATTGATCTGGTGTAAGTATTTTGTGGGGAAGATTGAAATAGTATACTGTACATACAAAAGTAAACTCACAGATTAAACCTAAAATGTAGCTTAATTGTATTGGACTAGCAGTAACACTAATCGTCAATGAAGCTCTCGAGGATACAGCCAGTCTCACACGACCACTTTTCCCCTCAACATCTATCGTCAACACTGATCTTATAGCTTAAGAGGTAAGCTCTTTACATAATTCTGTCAACTATACTAATCTATGCTTAGTCTTTCGTCCATTAATTATAGGTAGGCTAGAGATAGTGACCCTTAACATTTGTAACTCATAAGAGGGTTAGAGCAAATGGGCTGTAAATTTCCACACCTATTCCCCAACTGACCTATCCTAATGGTAGAAATATTAACTCAATTACCGGTACTCTAGTTGTTTGAGTTACAGAGATTAATGGTAAATCTTTTTGGCCTACCTATAATGAATGAACTGATACATGAACATAAGAACCCAGAAATGTTGCCAGAATTATGTTGACGATAAACAAAATTGATGCTAAAAGCCCTTGTATAACACTTGCCCCAAGATAGTAAAAGGCAATACATTAATACATTCAATAGTACAGAATACATAATAATACAGAACTCCATGAACTATAACCATACCATACTCGTCATAGACTTTCTGCAACAGTTTAAAAGACTAGAGAAGTATAAAATGGATACACGATATTGTAGACCAATATACAGTACAGTACTTAGCCACCACTGTAGTACAGTATAACTGTACAGTATTATGCTTGTTGTTACAGTGGTTGACAATATACTTCTCTAGTGATAGTTGGAAAAAGGAGATACATAAATATATTAGACAGTTCAAGATACATAATAATACATAACAGCGGAGACACAACTTATTTGGCCAACTGTACCTGTCTTAGTCTTGCTGTTACAATAGTCGGTGATGAACTAATCTTGTCATGGTTGATAAAAAGATATTACATAACTCAATAAACTACAAATATCCTGTACCTGTATTAGTCTTGCTGTTACAGTAGTCGGTGATGAACTTCTCTAGGGTGAAGCGTGGGAGGTGAAGGTTTTTGGTCACCTGTACCGGGTCCTCCTTCTTCCACAGAAACACCAGGTCCTCTGTTGTCCACCCGTCTGGTTGGAAATGAGACAAATTACTTTGTTTACTCAATATATCCAAAATGAATTTGAACAACAAGAAACCCTTGATCTGCCGCAAGAGGATCCTATCAGGACCTAACTGTCAGAAGTGGTACCTGTAGGCTAAGGATACCTGTAAGCATGAATTTAGATAATCTAAAATTTGGTGGCATGTGGAATGAATGTGTCTGTGGTAACAAGAGAGAGTGTTGCTATGGGTTTGGGGAGGCAATCGAACAATGAGGTGCCACGCGCTAGTTTCGGTGGCCAAACAACTGTCGAGCCGATTGCACGTAAGCTAGAGTAAGGTAGAGATAACTGATTGAGGGTAGGGTACTCACAGGAGGCCATGAGAAGCTCACACTGCTGACGGTCCAGGGGGAACAGCTTCAGGTTCATGGGGCACGAGAGAGTCAGCGAGATTCTGGAATATGATAGGAAACATGAGTATATATATTTTGTTTATGTCTGCGTAGGTTGATTAGTCTCTCATTCACTCCCAACTTGATCTTCTCCTCCTCCTACTCTCTCTCTCTCTCCCTGAGCTATCCTTTTCATTAACTTTGGGATTTAGCTATCTCTACTCGAATGAAGTCCTGACCAACTCGTTTGGATCGCAAGGTCTGTGTGGTCAATGTATCTATGTAAATCGATGTAAATCTCTTCTGCATAAATAATATGTATTCACACTTAGATATTGTACAAAATTGACGAGAGATCACTTTATACACATAATATATGTAATGCCCATTTAATATGTAAATGCATGATGAAGCGGATGATAGGCCATGTTACTGTTAATTATGTAAACAAGAAGCCTAGCACCTAGGCTTTATGTGTACCTTTGTATTATTTTATTGGTTGTATAATAGACATAATACATAATAGGTCATTTTTTATTTAATTTGCTTCCTAGAGCTATCAAGCTTTAAAAAACACCCCCAAGATCCCCCTTTCAGATTTGTTATTACACTTTTCGGCATAAACATGTCCCGGCCAAAGGCAGGTTTCCCCTAAATTACAGACTTGTTATCGCTCGCCGAGTCGCCGGGATAAAATTGACACCTAAATGGCACAGAAAGTCAAAATATTGGCAAAGAATTTGGACAAAAAGTCTCAAAATTACCATATTAGCATCTTAAAATTACAAAACTAATGGGGCTAAACATGAGGAAGAAGGGAGTCCCGAGAAAAAAAAACTTCCCCATATTTCAGTAAAAAATTCAAACCCCCTATTTCGATATACTGTACTGTACAATGACTGTTTGGATTTCAGGTCCTGTTCCAGCAAATGCAATATATATATGTGAAATTTTAGACCCCTAGAGTTTGACACCTGAATACTAGGAATTCTTTCAGTCAGAAGACTCCAATGTTGTTGTTTTATTGTAGATATACTCTGTGTATCTAGCCACTCAAAAGAAATCCTGGACCCCCTATGTTTTTCTTTATGCAATTATAACCATCTAGATTGATGTTTGGATAGAAAGTGATTTTCAATAAACAGTATATATAGTTTTGTAGTTAATGTATAGAATATTATATCCATAAATTCGTTTCCAGAGATAAACTTCCATAATTAGAAATAGGTGAGGTCCAGGAATATTTATGAGTGAGCTAGAGACTATTCCATCCGAGTTTACGTGCACACAATTTTAACATTAGCTTAGGAAGGACCTCTAAGTATAAAATGAACTGGCTCAAATACCCTACTAACTCTAACATGCTCTTCCTAAGTTGATTATATAGCCAAAAGGTAGCTAAACTGTAACACAAATTGGCGGCACTTGATTTCAAGAGTTCTATCTATCTATCTATTGCCTGACGCCGTGATCCCCGAAGGAGTGGCCACGAACGAACCGCCCCCATACACCTCTGTCCCCAGTCAGTCGACGCCCCTCCTCCCAACCAGCACCGCCTTCATCCATATACTTCCTCACTCCATCCTTCCACCTCTCTTTCAGTTTACCTCTCCCTCTCTGTCCTTCCACCTTGCTCTCGTACACCCTCTTAGTCATTCTCTCGATTCCCTTACGTTCCATATGGCCAAACCATCTCAAGGTGTTCCTTTTCACACTTTCCAGCACATCTACCTCCACATTTCAAGAGTTAACCCTTTTAATAATACAAGGTAATTTTTTCTTTTATATTTTACCCAAACTACAAGAGTTCATACAGCTTATGAAGGACCTTTAGCAATCAAAAGTGTAATCTATCTCAAATAATCCCTGGACTCCAACAGAACCCTTCTAAGTTTAATTAACCCGTAAAGTGCGATAGGCCTCACGGAAGGCACGGTATTTAAACATGTGTAAAAAGAACCCTTCAAATACCATGCCACTGCCGGGAAATGTCTCAAAATTGTATGACGCATAGAAAGTAGTATATCTTCCTATACCACATCTTCCACTCCCCCCCCCCCTTATACCTCACCTTATTCCCTCCCTCAACTTGACATTTTTTTTTGTCCATTACTGTGCATTCCATGGGTTAAATATCTTAATAATCGCCAGTATAGAAAAAACCCTGCATTGTGATATACTGAAGTGTTACTGAGCACACCTGATACTGTAGAGGACGCCACCGTCAGGGTAGATGCGGATGTAGAGGTTGGGCAGGATGATCTTGTGGAAGTGACCCTCCTTCTCGTTCTTGAAAAACAGGTCAGGCATCCACACCATGTCCGTCTCAGTCAGGGTCAGGTACTGGATCCGACCTGGTATAAACGGGTCAAGTTACACATATGCAGAAATAAACCAGAGCTACGTTCTAAGATAAGTCACCATATCAATCTCAGTCAAGTTCAGGTACTGGATACGACCTGGTAAAAACAGGTCGAGTAGTGTGTATGCATAAATAAACCAGAGCTACATAATAGGATAAGTTGGTGATATATAAAATAAGGCTCATTGTTTGGTCACAAAAATCCCGAGTCCTCTATTTGATTAGAAGCTTCCACCTGCTAAAAATTAGGCAAGACATAAACTGAAGCTACATGCTAGGACACGTAAATGAGATTAGCATTCGGATCATTGCATGGTCTACTCTAAATAATCCTGATTGGTTTCACTGGTAGCTTCCACTAGTCGTCATAATCTCTGTCAGGGTTTATAAGGTACAGTATCAGTTTTCATTGTGCTATTTCCCAGTGCTGTTGTAAAGGCTTATCCCTAAATACCTTCACCTGACTTTCACCCAGAATAATTGTGCAAACAGGGATGTGGAGATGTTAAGTGAAGTAATGAGCCAATAAAGTTGAGCTAGGTGCGGATCCTCCCTGGTAAAAACGTTTATACGAGGCAGTAAACCCCGAACAAGGTGGTACGGTCTGTAAGCTGGTGAGATTTAGCGCCTTCAATACGTTGGAGTCATTTATATAGTTTGTGGTTGTTATTATAAGCTTTTATTAAGGTTAAGAAGGGACTAACTAAAATCATCCGATGATAGTACAGTATAAGTAATATTTATGAAGAAAGGCTTTGTTGCACTGAAATAAATCAAATAGGATACGAACTGTATTATGTATGTATGTATATGTAGTTGTAGATATACGATTATACAGTATACCGGTATGTACTTATTATTACAAGTATTATATATGAACTGATGAAATTGAGGTACAAAGTTACCGAAAACAGCCTGATATATATTGCTAAAGCATTTGAATGGGCTAATATATTTTGGTCAGGATGTTCAATAAATACATAATAATGGGTGTAGAAAAGGAAATTAAAGTGATGCTAATAATACACCATCATGAAGGTATATTGGCATTAATAATCCTATCTTGAATAAAGATAGAGATATATCACTATCAATACATCCAATGATTTTATATATATATATATATATATATATATATAATGTACAGTATATATATTAACAATGTAAATATAATAGAATATTAATTTTTTTCCCTTATTTAACAAATAAGATGACATCATTAATATTTGATTCTGGTTAATATTAAACTATTATATTCAGCTTAGAAAGGAACTCTGGCAATCAAGGAGGTGCTAACTAATGCTGGGGTCACACATTCCCGTATATTGCTCCCGACAGCTCCCGTCAGGCGCAATCGCCAATTTTTTGTTCTGTCGGGCGTAGTCCCGCCGTGTACGCCCGTATCACCACGATTATTGCATTTTCCCGACAGACGTACCGTGACGGGGCCATTGTTACGTCAGTCGTAATGAACTACGTACGTGTTTGCGACTTACGTAAGCATGTCCCCGTTAGTCCGCATGGGCTGCCCGATTTGCGGAAACACAGGCCACGCCCATGCCACACCCCCACAAGACCTGCGTAGCTGAGGCCGTATGTCTTGGGACTTTTTAGGACTTACCTCGACCGTTTCCGGACAATCGTTGGCACACCCCGTCTGTCCAAACACAGACAAAGACAGTCTTTGTCAACCACGTAGGTCTGGGTTGGAATCTGGGAACTACAAAAGGGCAGGAATGGCCACACCATTGCCATTCCCAGTCCTTCATCGGCACTATGAACAACATCGCGGAATTCATCCTGGAGGAGTTCAATTTTGTGAACTCCCTAATAACACCGGAGAAGGCGTCGAGGTGGCAGGGGAAGGCTTCCTGGCCTTCTTCATATTCCTCTTCAGCATGGTGACGGACGGCAGGGCAGGTGAAGCGTGCAGAGGGTGGTAGGTTGGCAGGGTTGGCTGGAGGTGGTGGTGGTTGCTTGTTGCGGTGTGGTGAGAGGTCTGACGGCAATGCCTCCCGCCGGTCCTTATATACCCCCCCGTACAACGTTGCCGCGTCTTCCCGCCAACCCGCAGTGCGGCGCTGTTGCCAGAAGCGCCCGGACGAACGTAAACTTTCCCGTTTGACGGGAATTTTTTACGATTGACGGGAGCCGCTTACGTCTGATGGGGCTGCTCCCGTCAGACGGCCGTGATGGCCGGTCGGTCGTAAAATTTCCCGACTTTTTACATACGGGAGCGCGAGCCACGACCGTGATTTGAATTTCAAAAGATACGGCGCGGCCTAGCCCGCGCCCAGCACCTCCCCGACCCGCGTGGCTACTCCCGTCATGCGTACCAACCCCCCTGACTGTACACAATTTCACTTACGTTTTGCGTAATATGCCCTTACGTTTTACGTAATCGGTTGCCAACTACCAATAAACCTTCGTACGGGAGCAGTCGGGAGCATATACGGGAATGTGTGACCCCAGCATAACGCGATTAACCCCTAGCCCTATGACTCAAACAAATAGGCCTAATGTATTTGATTGAATAAAATCGTCTAAAGATAGCCAGGTTATTGTGAAAGAAAGACATATATACTATATATATATATATATATATATATATATAGAGAGAGAGAGAGAGAGAGAGAGATCGACACCTGGATTGGGATAAACGTCTTAAAACAGTTGGCTGAATGGGGCCAAATGGATACAAGTCAGGGAAAGAGAGAAAAGGAGAGAAGATAAAAAAAAAAAAGCCGGTGACCCCCCTCAAGTTTTATGGTCTTTGTGAAACTCGATAATGTGAGGCGTTATTAATCCCGGCACACCACAACCCGGGTTTAAGGGGAGATGGGCCGGTTTTCTGGACCACTTTCTCCTTCGTGTTTAGCCGAATTAGTTTTGAGATTTTAATGCGTTCGGCCCATTAGTTTGACGATTTTAACACCTTTCGCCCCATTTCGTTGTCAATTTCAAGATCTTTCGTGCCATGTAGGCGTCTATTTTTTTCCTGGCGAGCGATAGCGAGCCTGTAATTTTAAGAGGAATCGGCCTTAGGCTGGGGCATTTTCTACCGAAAAATGTGCAAATTTATCTTGAAGGGGGATCTAGGGGTGTTTTTTTTTAAAAGCTTGATGGAGGTCTAGGGAAGAAACTAAAAATGATATGAATAAATTAATTAATAGACCCCCCAAAACGGTCCATCTTCCCTTAATGTCGTCTGCATGAGCGCCATTGATTTCCGGTAATAGGGGTTGCTTAGGATTTCCGGGGGGGGAGAGAGAGAGAGAGAGAGAGAGAGAGAGAGAGAGAGAGAGAGAGAGAGAGAGAGAGAGAGAGAGAGAGAGAGAGAGAGAGAGAGAGAGAGAGAGAGAGTGTGTGTGTGTGTGTGTGTGTGTGTGTGTGTGTGTGTGTGTGTGTGTGTGTGTGTGTGAGAGAGAGAGAGAGAGAGAGAGAGAGAGAACTGTTAGCGTTTCAAAGACGTATTTGTCTGTGCCAGAGAAGTTATGGATGATAATATATAAAGTACAGTGCATCATCTGGGGGAGGCGATAGCACAGTGGATAGCGTCGTGGACTGCAGACCAAAAGGACCTCAGTCGAGTGCACGCCAAACGTCAGGGATGATTCCGAGGTGATCTGATCGTTCCTGCTGTTCTACAATTATCCTGGCTAAACCGACACATCAAGAAAACACTCCCTATATCGTCACCAACTCATAGCATAGAAGATGCCCAACCATATTCATAGATGCTGTGAACGACCGTATAGCTGCTCTCTCCAAATCAAGTGACGTGTATAAACAAGGTGTGGTCATCTAGTGTGGCAGAAAGGAAGCAACCAACACCTTCAAGCTCCACTGTGACCATCTAGCGCGACACATATGAAGCACCCAACATCTCGAAGCTTCAATTGATAATCTTGGGGCGTCGTATGAGTTACAGGCTACTGAACAGCCTACATTCCAAGGTTGAAACATACAAAATATAAAAGAAAAATAAATCAAAAAATATATACAGTATATACCGTAGCCTACATAAATATATATATATATATATATATATATATATATATATATATATATATATATATATATATACAT